>JABAKA010016094.1:0-42514 GCA_018857285.1 Termitomyces sp. Mi166#008 | reverse complement strand
ATTATATGACAATGACTCACCCCACTTGTCGAATTTCCCTCTTGGCACTCTCACTGATTCAATATACCTTAGTGGATCTGCTACTCTGGGATCGGTAGAATCAGATAATACTCGATTGTCTGCCTATTTTTCAGGCATGTACTATGTTGAGCTTATCATACACATTTATTTACCGAGAGTGAATTGTAGGAACCTCTATCACACTATTTGGATCCATAGCCGAAACTCGCTCTATCGTTGTCACTATTGATGGCAAGATACAGTCTGGGGTCCAGTCGTTCGTGAATGAAACAGAAAGCGTATATACCCTCTATCAGTCCCCAACTCTACCTGATGCAATACACGAACTGAAGATCACAGGAACTTCCTCAGCCATCCCCTCGACCCAGAGCAATCCCGTCATAATTGACTATGCCACAGTTACAGTGGGAGAGAATACTCCGTTATCTGGGGAGCGCTTAATCGTCGACGAAGGCGATCCCTCAGTTGTCTTCGAGGGCAGTTGGGTACGAAACACAAGTATCCTGTTTGGCCAAGATGGAAAAAGTCGGCATCCCTATGCGAATGCAACTCATCAAACCTCCTCAATTGGTTCATCGGCTACATTTCACTTTAATGGTTCGTTCACTAGTAGAAAATTGACCTGGAAACACCACCACTTACTCCAATATGTATTGTAGGAACATCAGTGTCTGTATTCGGTGTCATCAGCAATGCTGAATCATTCTTTTTGGATATGGATTACGCCATGGATGGACAATCATCACCACAGCAATACTCATCTGGAGACTTGACAAACTTTCAATGATACATAAAGGATGGCCTCCTTCCAACTGAACATACACTCCAAATGACAGTCCGTGACACTCAAAATGCCGCTTTCATCTTGGACTATATATATGATCTATACCCCATCCTTCACTTCACTCGCCGAGAAAGATCCGAGTAGTATCCAGCAACCTCCTTCAAGTTCTCAACCTCCTCCAAGCTCTCAACCTCCTCCAAGCTCTCAACCTCCTCCAAGCTCTCAAACAGCGTCCCATGGAACGCTTTTGGGTGCTATCATTGGCCCCGTATTCTCTTGTTCATGCGCAGAAAGAAGCTCATCTTTTGGTCCTCGAAGGAAAGCAATGCAGGTATGATGACCGCCATGACCCTAATATCAGACGAACACAGTGCTAATCAATGTCAAGTCAATCCTTTCCGGCTTCCTCATCCTAGAACTCAGGATTCCCCATTACGAGTGTATCACAAATCTAGCACCTTGAACGGACAAAATGTCCTTGGAAGCCCCATACCTGATGATGATCTACCGCTGACTGGAATGTCTGCGACTTTCCATGGGGTTGTTCGAGCACCTGCCACTACACATGGACGTGCACGCTGGTGGACACGTCTTTGGCAGCACACAGAGCGTGGAATAGGTATGTTTCACCATCTGATTTATAGTCCATTACCCTGAACCTGTATATAGTCGAAGCTTTCCCCCCCAACTGGAATCTTGGGGACCAATCGTCCTATGGTTCAACTGAAGCCTTCCCTACCTGCTTGGGTTTCGCATGTCGCACGACGAGCATCCCGTCACAGTGACATTGGTAGCGCAAACGAGACCATTGTAGCTGACCCACGGGTTCAAGAACTGGAAGAACTTTCCCTCCAACAGGAGATCGAACAAACACGCCAAGTATATGGAACGCAGAATGGGGCGCTCATGAGGGAAATGATTGGAGGTCATCGTGGAATAACGAATGAGCATGGCGGACAAGAGAACGGGGATCGTAGTAGCGTGACGATGTCGACCACAGTAGCTTGACGCCAGCCTTTAGACGGTCCATGTGTAACAGATGAATAGTGGATATACTCAGAATGTTGACGTAGATCGACCTTAGAATGACCAGTGACTGACTGAAACATAAGTCCAGAAGGTCTGAAGACCCGACTGAGTCGATGAGCAACTTCAGCATCTTCTGAGTCTGACCCGCTGTAAGATGTTCTTCTTGGAAGCGTAGACCGAGATGATAGTTCGTTACCCGTCCTTTTCAACAGCGGTATTAAGTCGACGTCACGGTAAAGTACCGTGAGGATAGTCCGGTGATCAGCGTTGAAGTCAACCATGTTACAGTCTCCAGTAGCAGATGACAGTCGATCTGTTTGTATCACACACAAACTCTTCTTCCCCATAAACCCATCTTGTTTCGACATCCATTATGGATCGTCCACGTCGTACTATACGACAGCCAGTACGTCTCATCGACACTGTAATCCCATCTCCACCAAATACAACGCGCCCGAAACGAAAAACAACCCAAGATGCGCCCATCGACCCAGCAGAACAACTCCACACCCTTCTCACCAGCCCAAAGAGCGGTCTAACGACCATGGATATCTCTGTACGTCTCCAGCCCCTCTTCACCACCTCCCGGATCTGTGCCTACGCATCTCCCAGGCTGCCGAGTCGCTCAACGCGTTTCGCAGGATCTTATAAACGCCGCGTCGTGGAACATACTCTCGGCTGAATCGCAAAATATGTTGAAAGCACTTCTGCCTCCCACTGCGTTCGTTGGGTTCAACGCCGTCATTGACGCGGATCATCCCTCTGTGGTTGACGGTGACGCCATGGCCGTTGACTCTTTGCCACCTGCAAATGAAGTAGTTGATACTGCAGTGTTTACAGATCCACATTTTCTGGCTGCGGCTCATACGCTGCAAGATCACATTTACTCTGGTTGGATGACCGATTCGCATGTACGGAAGGTGTCCAAGTACGAAGAGGGAATACGCACCGGCACCTTGGCTGCACCGTGGAAGGACGAGGTATGGGAGCGCAACAATGGTGGTCCTCGTCCAGTCTCGGTGCCGACCAACAATGGTACCGTCAGCTCATCTGAGCGAGCAGGGTACGTCCTACGTCAATCACGTTCGCAATCTTCAGCTCACAATACTATTTGTCACATCACTACAGCCAAGCTGCAGAAATCAAACTGGTCACACTCGCACAGGAAGGTGTCCTTCAAGTGGGCGATATCATCGTCTTAAAACGCAATTTTTCCGCACTCGACATCCTCGTCGAGAAAGACGCTATCGTACGTTCTTTTCTACCTCATACCCACCCCATCTAACCCAATCCACAGATCCAAGCGATCCACCCAAAAACACACGCCCTCACCGTCCTCCTTGAACCGGGCCCTTCAACGCACCTCCCTGCCTCTCTCCTCTCTCCCCACCCCTCTTCACCGACCGGACTCACCCAAGAGGCTGTTATCACAAGCCCTTCACAATTAGAAACCGTGCTCTTGGACAACGACGGGCGTGTAGAGCGCGGGAAACGACCAAACGGTAATGCCTGGAAGTCGATGACTCTGTGGCGATGGCGAAGCACAGCGCCTTGGGAGGATGTGGGTGACGGGAGATGGGGACGGGAGAACCACGGGACTTTGTTTTACCTGAGAGGAACGTATTACCATGAGAGATGAAATATATCCCGGTGAATTTTGACATACATACTTCTGGGTCGGCAAGAACTCTGGCTAAGGTTTCATCCTGAAACTGGGGAACTCGCTGTTCCTATTTGTCATTGTCAGACGCATGTACAGGGGTATATGTACATAAATAAAAACCATACAATGTGTGGTATCATATGGAGACGAAGGCCGGATTATCCAAATCACATACTCGCCGTCACCGTTTCGCCTTTGCAGTCCCCGGAGGTCCCTTAATCTTGGACCCGTCCTCCTCCCGCCCCATCAAAGGGTTCAACAATCCCTCCACCTGCAATCGCTCCACGAACGCCTTCAAAAACGGCTCATAGTCAAACGTTCGTTTCATATGGTCCGTCTGCACGCCCAGTCTTCCATCAACATACATAAGGATACTTAAGAAGAAACCACGTACATTCGCTCTGATGGCCTTACTCAACTCATCTTCGACATTGACATTCGCGCGGATTGCGTTCCGCACACAAGTCTCCCAGGCAGAGCCCAATTCCTCCTCAGGCATATCCTGTATTCGGAGGCTGATATCCATGAACTGCGAGCCAAAATCGATCGCATATGTCTTGGATCCCGAAGCTGCGCTGAACGCATGATGCGAAGCCTCAAGCAGCTCCTGGTCAACCTATCGTACCAAAATACGCGAGTTAGCTTCTTCCGACGCGAGAAATATCATAGCGAAGGGCATTAACTCGCCTTACTCTCCCACCCCTCCCCCATTCTCCTCTCCAGCGCCCCCTTCTCCCTCTTCAAAATCTGCAACACATCACTCGCCTTCTCATACACCCCATCCACAATCGCTAGCAAACTAAATCGGATATTATCCCCCCCCTCCGCCGCCCCGCCATACTTCTCCATCTTCATCCTTAGCGCAGGTCGTACGACGTCCATCCACGCATTCCTAGCAGACGAAGATGCAGACGGCAAAGACAGCTCGCCGACCTCCAGAGGACCAGACTTGAGCCCGTCGAGCTCCCATACTTTCCCGTATGCGGGCACGTACCCGATGAAGTGGTAAGCTTCTTCCTCACTCTCTGTCTTGGGTTTGGTTTTTGCTTGAAGCTGAACTTTGGACGGAGAGGATTTCGTTGCGGTTGCGGTTGTTTTTGCGCGTTTCGCTGGTGGGGGTTTAGTTCCACGTTTCGCAGATGGAGTCGTAGGGGTGGCTTTGGCTTTGGCTTCGTCAAGGGTGGTGAGGGCGATGACGTTCAGGGCTCCACGGATGTCAGCGGGCCTACATAGACGTAGGTCGGATGTTAGGTAAGAGATGCAACGTACAGAAGGAAAAGAGGATTTACCTACCGAGCGAGAGAGTTATGTGCTTTGCGGAGTAGAGGTGAATTCGTGATCGCGAGTCCTTTCATCTATTGAAGGGTAAACCTCATTAGTATTAAAAACGCCTCAAGTAGAATAAAAGTAATGCATGACTTGATTCAAAGGCTAAAGAAGTTCAAGTTGTCCAAGCATCATCCTAGACGGTGAGCAAACATAGGAAGACGCCAGGTCAATATAGCTTGACCCCAAAACGGACAAGAATTTGCAAGGAATGAGACCAACTTACAACTGGTAACATCTTCTCTGTATCCGTTCTAAATTTTCGCAAATCGTCCCCAACATCGATCTCGGGACAGTTCAGAAGAACGTTGAGAATCGCATGCGAAGCGCACGCGTCATCACTGAGCTGGTTGGCAAACCACACATGTTCTGCTGCTGGGTCGTTGAAGTCTGCTGGACGATGGTCATCCTTTCGCCATAGAAAACAGAGTATAAGCCCATGCGGGTTGAGGTGGTCCGTAGTCCAGGGTTCAATGTCGTACATCTCAACCAGCTCAATGTTGCGGACACCGAGTTTACGTGTCAACGATGTGAAGACACCTGAGCATTTCTCGTCAACTCCAATACTCGCGTATACTCGTCAATGCTGACCAGGATCGGACTCGATGACGGCAAAGGGGCCCCCGACAAGGTCTTCATGTTGGTTGTGATCATGATCGGTGGAGGTCATTGCTGGAGGACGTTTTTGCTTCTCGCGGCGAACAAGCTGATTATCAATTATCTTTAGGGAGATAAAGTTACAGATCACGGCATCCGTCAGGAACCGACAGTTGCCGTTGCTTGCCGAGACCAGGCCCGCGTATTCTGCTCGGACATTTGTCGGAAGGATGTTCCCCACCTGCTCACCCAATTTTCCCGGCCCGCTTGTTTCCACAAACAAGATGTCCCGAGTCCTTTTAAGCTCGTTGGGTCCTTTAATTACTCCGTTTCTCCCATCATGTCTCTTTTGAAAGTATCAGGAACAAAGATCACCGACGAGCAGGGCAACGAAGTCGTCCTTCGTGGCGCTGGCTTGGGAGGATGGATGAAGTTGGTGTTCCTTTCAGTTCCAGTGTTTGAATCTGTATATTGACCGTCGGCCTAAGCATGGAGAACTTCATTTCTGGTAATCAATCGGTCTATCATGAGGCGTGAGTATATAGTCTGAGAGACTTATTGTTCAGGATACCCTGGCTGCGAACACCAGATTCGTGAAGCTCTCGCAGAAGTTATCGGACAGGAAAAGTCTGAATTCTTTTTCGACAAGGTTAGATCATCCTTGATATCAGTATTTCAAATCCTCATCGCTTCTTCAGTTCCTCGAATATTTCTTCACCGATGCCGATGCTCAATTTTTCAAGAGCCTGGGGCTGAACTGCATCCGCCTTCCCTTCAACTATCATCACTTTGAAGGTCTTTCCCCATACGAACGTTCGGGAACTACTCTGATTGTCTGATAACCAGATGATATGAACCCCCGCGTCTTGAAAGAGTCCGGATTCAAGCACCTCGACCGCGTCATCAATATCTGCGCTGCCCACGGCATCTATACCATTCTTGACCTCCACACTGCCCCTGGAGGTCAAAATACTGACTGGCATTCTGACCACGGTTCCCATATCGCTAACTGTAAATGCCTTTTCTCTCATTCTCATTACTTGTACCCATCTATCTTTCAGTCTGGAACCACAAAGATTTCCTCGATCGTGCTGTCTGGCTCTGGGAGCAGCTCGCCGCCCATTACGTGGGAAATCCCTGGATCGCAGGCTACAATCCCCTCAACGAGCCCACCGATCCCAAACACACCCGAGTCATCGCCTTCTATGATCGCGTCCACAAAGCCATCCGCGCCGTCGATCCCGACCACATCATTTTCTTTGATGGTAATACTTTCGCCTCCGATTTCTCCCACTTCGGCGATGCCCACAAGGAGTGGGCTAACACTGCGTATTCCATCCATGACTACTCGTCCTATGGTTTCCCCGCCGCTGGCGAGCTGTACAGCAGCAATGATGAGCAGCGCAGACGCTTGAAGCGCAGCTATGAGAAGAAGCGCGAGTGGATGGATCAGCGCGGATTGTGTGTCTGGAATGGCGAATGGGGTCCTGTATATGCTCGTCGTCAATACGAGGGCGAAGTGACCGACACCATCAACGAGTCGCGTTATAAGGTCCTCAAGGACCAACTCGACATCTATAACAAGGTACGCGTTTCCCCCTTGCCCCTCAATCACTTCTCACCTCGTTCTAGGACCGCCTGAGCTGGTCTATCTGGCTTTACAAAGACATCGGATTCCAGGGCATGGTCTACGTCTCCACCGAAACACCCTACATGACCCTCTTCAAGGACTTCCTCGCCAAGAAACACCGTCTGGCGATCGACGCCTGGGGCGCAGACGACGTCGCCGTGAAGCAAGTGTACCAGCCTCTCGTCGACCATATCCTCCAGGAGATTCCGCCGCAGTACCAGAACCTCTACCCTGCCCCTGTATGGAAGCTCGACGCGCGCATCACGCGTTTGTCGCGCAACATTCTTGTGTCCGAGTTCATGATCAAGGAATGGGCTGATCACTTCATTGGAAAGACGATGGAGGAGATTGACGCGATTGCCTCGAGCTTCAAGTATGAAAATTGCTTGAAGAGGGAAGGGTTGAACCATATTTTAACTGAGAACGCGAAGCTCGTACAGTAGGGATATGTGACAGAATACAGTCCTATGACCACCTAAATCCGTCGCTTGAACATTTTGATGAATCTGAAAAAAAGTTGATAGAATAAGAAAGAAGTTAGTCGACTAGAAAAATGCATGTGGCGCAAATTGTCGTTGAATGTCAGGGCCGTCAGGACTCCCGGATTCAGGCAATCAATTAATATTTGAACTAGAACATACATTCACTTGTCTTCGTCGTTCGACCTGTTATAAATTATGTCATCATAACTTCAAGTCCGCTCATCTAGCACTTGTCAAGGTGGCTCTGCAGAGCAGCTTTCTCAGTGCTGTCGATAGAGAGGCCGTAATAGTGCTTGACCTGAACCCAAGCACGGACGTAGGTGCAAACATAGCTGACCAAGGGGGGAACCCATTGCGATATATCTGTAACAAAGTCTGTACATACAGAAATCGATGAAAGCAGAAATCGTCCTACCCTTGTCACCTTTGGACTCGTTCAGGCTTTAAAAATGAAAAGCGGGTTAATTCGACACTTGAATTTAATTCTGCCGTTGACTTACTTGTCGGTGATAGCAACGAGTTGCGGGCGAGTAAGATCGTTAGCGAACGCCTCACGTCGGGCGGTGGTCCAGAGTCTGGCACCAGAGATCCAGGCCTAGCAATACTCGTTGGTATTGGGATCGAGATGTCAATAGAAGAGAATCATGCCTCCTTGAGAGGAACAATATGGTCCTGTGTTTGTGTCTTGGTGAGAAAAACATGAATGTCGCCGATAAAGCTAAAAAGAACGCACAATATCAAGATCACTGGCCAGGGTGGTCGCAACACCATCATAAGGGGACACCCAATTGCCCGATGTCGCTCTGCAAGAAGAGTCGGTAACGACATCGGTCCCATCGCGCTTAAGGACAGCTATTTCAGAAAAATAAATTTATTTGTTAGAGTCGGTAAATATGGGGACTGGAACTTTGAGCTCACTTTCCCGAGTATCGCAAGTGCCAGAGACTGTAATTCCTTGTGAAGTCGCGAAAGAATAGATGAAGACAGTGCACGAACTTGTGTCCCATGTTGGGAACAGGGAGCGCGAATATGCGGGAGAGTTGCTTGGGGTTTCGACGGTCACTGGACAACACTGAGGATACGTGATAGTTCATGTCCGGTCAGCCTCACATTCAGATAGATATGTCTTTGCAGTAGAGATAGAAATTGGGGTGGGAGGAGCTGCGAAAGCCACAGACGCAACACTCAGGATAACAGCATGGGTAAAGAACATGTTGGCTGACAGGATGGAGAGGGAACGGTGTTATAACATTCTGTGGCAGTCACCTATCTTATATCTCGAGGACACTATAGAGAGGTCTAAATTGGGATGCAATCAGAAGTACAACTGTGAACAGCGGAGGCTTTACCGCATGCATGAGTCGTAACATAAGTTCCATGACGGAAAACCAATTCAATGCGACCGAATGGTTACACATACGCATGTGAAATCGGTATAGTGGACCATGCGCTCCTGGCATATAGTTATTGGTGATGGGTCTTCGAGTAGACAACATGTTGATGATAGATATAATGATCATGTGGAAGTCCTTAATGAGAGTTATCGCAAGCGTAAAAGATGGAGAAGGTCGAGTAGGAGCCATACTGTCATGTTGGGAAGTGCAAAATCCAGCCATTTTTTCCCCCTAGCTCTAGTTCCTTCACATATTGTCCTCAAACTTTCAACCCATCTCAATTTACATCTATCTCGCGCTTTGTATTTTTTATTTTAAGACTATGGACGGCAGAAGGGCGTCGGCCCATGACCGAGCAAGAGGTACCAAAATGCCGAGGAGTCATAGTCTGGTGGCACATACATCGGGACATATGACAAGTGAGTGTGATCACGCGTATGACATGCCCCTAATCGGTCCAATCAGGCCCAAAGAGGCTTGGCAACCAACGTTTTCACAAACACTGGAACGTTTGTAAGAACACACAATTGCATATTCGGGCCCGAACCATGTCGTCGGCCAATGGGAAAGTGCCAGGGTAGTAACTCACGGTGTCACGGGTGGTTTCTTGACCTTGTTTGAGACAGGCATGCAACAGGCGTGGAAAACTTTGAGGACAATTACACCTTCAGTTGTCGTCTACCATCGAAACGTCAAACTATCATATGTGTCAAAGCGGATCGCTGTGAAAGTAGAGGATTGCCACACATGTGGTTTACGCTGTAAACTGTTGGCGATCAAACATGTAGAGAGATAGTTGTCTCGTACACTCTAAGCACATTTACCAGCCAGTGAGTTTGAGCCTCGATACATCCAAGCTGTCGCAATCCAGCTGGCAACCTTACTGCCAATTCTGTACTTACTAGTACTTCTAGTCGATTTCACCCATCCGGATGTTCATCTCTGACAACTAGAATTATGCGAGTATGGACAGGACAGGAGGAAAAGTCGATTCAGACATTTCTAGAATTTTCAATGCATATCTCCACTTTTTAAAACTTTCATGCACATCTAAGCGGAAAGTGATGTATGGAAGGTGCTCCGAGATTCATTCATATCGTATTGCGTCCGTGTTGTTCGTAAGCCGGAAGACTCCAGTCCATAGGTTTTGGATACTGACCATATTGTACTGAAGCAGAGCCATTCAGATCTCTGAAGACACGTTAACCTATACGATATATTTCCATTATCGCGCCACATGTATGAGTATCACCTGGTTTTACTGCGAGCACTTCACGTATGACACAACGCCGTCGGAGCGAGATTCCTCGGAGCATGTTGATCTAAATACTGGATCATACCGGTGCGCGCAACAGTCAAATGAAGTACATATATTGCGATGACCACATATGTGGCGATTGGAGAGCCTGGGTATAGACTTGAAATCCATAACTGCAATAAGTCGCGTATGACGAAAACTCATAAAATTACTTAAATTCCATATATGTAATGTGCAATGATGATCTGGTTGTTAAAGTTGACTACACCTGAAAACGAGTTGAAAGTAATGTATATGAAAAGGTCAATGTCAGCCCGAGTTGTTAACCCATCGTGTGCTGCCTTGCGCGACGGGGCATTTATGATTACCCAGAGTTTTGCTTGTTGAAAAAAATCGCCCGCAATCATCGCAGAGAAATTCGCAAACTTTCCCATGTTTCGCCACCTCATGTCGGAGCCGATCGTGTTGTCGGGAAAATCTCTCTGAGCATCCGAGCGTGCACTCAAACGAAACACGAGGTTTAGGTTTGTGTGCTTCCATGTGCACCTTCAGTGTATACTGGCTAGTAAAGCGACGCCCGCACCCAGTGATTAAACATGGGAACCGACGTTTAGAATCATTGTCGCTGTGCGTAGGAGAAGGTTCTCTTGATTTTGGGAAGTCGGCGGAATGGATAGTCCGTATTGGACGGGACTGTTGTCTTAATGCAGATGGGAACAAAGAAGGGTGAGAGTCCATGCCAAATGATACAATCGGGGTAGAAGTGGGAAAATCAGAATCAAAGACATTAGAAAACTCGTTCGATGATAGCGGGGATGAGTCTGGTATGAAAAAAAATTCAATTGCATGGAGTTGGCTGGTATGAACAAGTGATGCTCACGATCCGCATAACTGGAACTTGCAGATAAAGATGCAGGACTGAGCGGTATCCCGTTCTCATAGAATACGGGGACCTCGCTGGAGGAGGACGCTCCCGAAGTCCACAGTTGCTCAGCCCCATATGTAGCTAAAGAGGCATTAGTCCATAAAAAGAGCATTCGGTCATGACTGACTTGATGATCGTGACCCATCGTAAGATGAGGAGGGTGAACGCAGAAGGGTACCATCACATTGAAAGGCTTAGTCCAGGGGTTAGAACGTTTGCATCTGCATTCATGAAAAATAGGCAAGCTTACGTTGTTTGAATTGATTTATTTCTATGGAATGATTCCACGCTGTATACGAGGTCTGCGTAGGGGCTGGAACCCAACGTTCATGATAAGAAATCAATATTAATCAATCTCCGAGTTGGAGATAATATCATACTCACAAACGATGGTATTATTGTAAAACGCGGGATCGACCTCGCCATGGACGTTCTCTGGCCAGTAATATTCGTTTGTAGGAAGCACAGGCTTTCTATCAGAATCGGGGTAGTAGTTTTGGCCGGACATGAAAATGCTAAAATCTAGTAAATGTCGATGAATAAGTATTTAACAGAACCATAACTTAGTGATTCTCACCCAAGAGTGAATGTAGACTTCCTATACTTTGCATCAAACGAGGAGCAAGATGAAGGATGAAGGAGTCGTGTGCAAGCAGTGACCGAAGTGGCAGACAAGAAATGGGAGGGAACCTAGCTAAAATCAGGGGTTCTTATCAGGAGAACGAGAAGGCATGTTCGTTCAGGGATGGAGTCATGATCGAGCGCCCGATTAATGGGTCACGACCTGAGGAGTACAGCCTCCGTGAAAACAGGAATGCTTAGCAGACGCAACAAGAACTCGAGACCATGGAGTACACATGACAGTCGCAACCGGAGTTATCAGTAAATATGTCCCTCTGAACGCAACATCAACCAAGTCTCTCTTGTTTCCGTGGAGAGGCCGAGTTCAGAATATCAAAGGCTAGTAAAAAAAGAGTCGATGGGTCGAAAAGGGATGGATTACATAAGTCGGAGGTACTCTTTCCGGTCGACTATGACCGTGTACCTGGCTCTCATCGAAACACGTTAAAACATGAACCGTGAAGCAGAGTGTACACAGGGCCTGGCTAGCTTATAATTTGTTTGTTGAAGAAGAACCAGTCGAGGTCGCTATATCATTTCGGGCGAGTCGGATGCCCGCACCATCGCCGGTGCCTGTCGGACAACCAGTGTTCCGTTCTTCCAGGATGACCTGATTCAGTGTCGATTATACTCATCCTTGACAAAACGATAGCCTCAGATGCTCAGATGCCCCACAGATCCGCGCAATCTATCATCTATGTAACGTGCAGGAACGCAACGTGGTGTAGGCTCATCGGCATGGATCTCCCTAAAGCGCGCGTTTCGGGTGTTCCATTCCATTGACAGGTAACCAAAGCTCAAGATGGCTCCATCTATATAGGAACACTCCAAAAGCCTTTCTACTAGACATTCCAAGACGGTTCCTTGCACCGCTTGTCTTGCAGTACTACGTTGCATACTTTCTGGTCTCAGCATCCACACAGCCTTCGAGGTGGACAAAGCCTAGACAGCCCGCTCTCAAGATTCAAGAATGATGTGCCAACAGTGAGCACTGCCTCGTGCACCACCGCCAGCCAGGTTCGCAGTTGCCTGTATCAATCATGGTAAATCACTACAATACGCATTCGGCATACAAGTCCGAGTATCGAGGCAACTCTGATCAATCACTCGCACCACAGGTGTTTGGACCCAAATCTTGCAGATAGGATCTACGTGCAAGCAATGAGTAAGTTAGTAGGCTTTTGAAAAGGGACAATATGTGTGTATTGCATATTATCAAAGTCCTGTTTCCTGGCGACGTCTATGAGCCTGAAACACTTGTCTGTAGTTATAGACAGTGAGGCATATTCAGCCACCAGAACAACACCCCTAGAAATGTCAACGAACTGGAACGACAGTTGATGTATCGTTGTTCCTAAGTACGCTCCTTTGCCCAGACTGTTACAGAAACACGTTTTCCCTCCCGGTGAGTTGCAATTGTATAGGTAAACTGCAATTATAGTCTTCATGGCCATTTCAGATAATACAGCCAACTTCGACGTCACGTCCAGCTGTTGAAGGGCTTCCCTTTTCGTCTCTGGTCGAGGTCATGGAATCAACTTCCAGATGCTTTCGCCTCATTCTATATTCTACACCCACTCAAGAAGTTGTAACTGATGTCATGTCCAACGGATATAGGACATTTTCTTGGTCCGATCATTAAGGCGTCTTCATGGAAAGCTTTCAGAGAGCCTTTGATACACAGGCGGCGGTGATTTGTCAAGACGGAGTTTCTTGATGACCGATTTGAGGCAGAGTAGGAGCGCACCATCGCAGGCTCTTTCAGTATCCTCCGAAAGCGAGGGCGAATTCTTCTTTCTCGAGCGTTGCTGCATGGACCGAATCGATTTACTTACAGCCTGGGTGATCGGGAATGGGATTCACCAAAGACGATAAGCTTGCAATTATGAATCATCGTCAGACGTCGTAACACCCGCGCAGCATCCTCTCAAAGCCGAGATTTTCGAGCGTTCACATGGGTGAAAATTCGAACAATACGCCTTGGAATCACCGGGTTGATGAAGGGTGCGGCTCAACAATCACATACTCATGCGACATCCTTTCAACGCTAGACGGATGTTTTCTTTTCATCCGCATGGGTAAACACACAACCACTTTTCAGATGATGTACGGCACATGTTCACGCGATTCACAGTCCTTGCGCCCACCAGATGACCTGCTCCTCTTCTGTCTTGTGACCTTGTAGATGAGATTTTTATCTCTGCGCCCTTCTAGGACAACAGAGCAATGTATACAGTCGACGATGTATTGGTAATTTACAATCTTTTTGAATTCATTGATCGACGTGGGGTAAATCGGCGTGCCAAGTAGTTAGTCGAGGCCAGATACCTTATCATCCCTGCCTTTCAATTGAACCCGTGAGGTATTCATTTCCTTTTCCATCTCACCTGATGCGATATCGCAATTGCGACAATGAGGGCCTGGAACAATGTCAAGTGATGTGGAGAATTCAGAGGAAACTGCGCGTTTCGCAGCCCTGACGTAGCATCGGGCGATCGAGTTTTTGTGTCTGAGGCGTTTGTGGCGTATCATTGCCATCAAATGTTTGCCAACGATACTCTTGTGTGGTGTGAGTCCAGCGTCGCACAATCGAAGCAAATTGTTGCTCCGAAGATATCTGGACCGAAACGGTAAACATCTTACTTTCTTCCAGGACTGTCAGCTTGCCATCTGATGTGTGTGGATCCGGAATATCATGAAATTGTAATCAGATCAGTTAATATACATCAATGCCATGCTTACCGACTTGTGTTGAGAAAGTTGTCTTGATTCTCGCGTTGATCAATATTCGCGTGTTTCGGAGAATTTCATTGATCAACAATATCTATCCACGAGAGACAGAATAACAACAAGTTGTCTCATCTGTAACAATTCATGGAGGTCGTAGCTGGAGTTGGTTGTTGTGTGCGCACAGACCAGGGCGCGGCGTGGCGGTGAGGCCGGATCGGCGACGGCCAGACCAATCTGGGCGATTCTGGTGCCCATTTGGGGAAGCGTTGGAACTCCGACCAGCCCAGAATTCACTGTGTGTCCTGTTGAGCTCAACCCAAAATCGAGTTTACGACTATCTTCTAATCTTTTCGCTGTCTTCCACGACCAGCAGCTAGCCCAGTACATCAATAGGGGCTCTCGGCGCTGCGCAGCGCGTCTGGATCACGCCATATACATTCACGTTAAGCTAGGCTCCTCATAGACGCCTAAATCATGTCCTCGTCTCGTTCCTCTTCCCTCACCCCACTTCGATCACCTTCGCCATCGCCGCCGACCCAACCAGACCATTTTTATGGCGCAGCTGATGTCCAGCTACCACCTTCACCTAGTTCCGATGGCAAGACCTGGCTGGACCCCGAAGATGACCCTCTGGCCCATCGTGGGATTCCGGTCTTCAAGCCAACGATGGAAGAATTCAGAGATTTTGAGGAATACGTCTCAAAGATTGAATGTTGGGGTACGAGGAGTGGTATCGTGAAAATTATCCCACCGAAAGAATGGTGTGTAGCACTAAGACACATACATGACTTAAGACTTACCCTCGCTTGACTATCAGGACCGATTCCTTGCCTCCGTTGAAAGAGCAGCTCGTCGCGGCGAAAATTAGGACACCGATTGAGCAACATATGTTTGGGAGTGGCGGTCGTTTCCGGCAAGAGAACATGGAAAAGCGGAGAGTGATGAGTACCCGCGAATGGGCTGAATTGTGCGCAAAAGCCGATTTTCGTGCTCCAGGAGTTGGCGAAGTTGGGCTTCAGGCTCGTAGCGCCTATGTCAGGCCGAGAACCAGAAAGTCGAAGAGAACCGAGACCGGCCCGGAGCAGGCGCCTTTGATCAAGGAGGAACCTGTCGATGCTCAGCCCCTGGGTTTCGCAGACGCTAGTTCAGCCAAGGATCTGGCTGTGCTATCACCACCAAGTAGTATTGGCACTCCACCGTCACCAATACCTCAGCAGGCTACCAAGAAAGAAGAGAATGAGGATGTGAAACCTAAAACGAAGAAGCGCGTTGGTTCTTCAAGGCAAGCTAGGGAGGCGGCGCTTGCTGATCGCGCATCCCAAGACCTTAAGTTCCTCGAAACCTTTGACCCCCATAAGGATTGGTTACCCCCCAACACTACAGCGGCGGATTATACACCGAAGTTCTGTCAAATGCTCGAGCGCCGTTATTGGCGAAATTGTAGTCTTGGAAAGCCGGCCTGGTATGGCGCTGACACCGCAGGTCAATTCGTATTTCACAGTAAAAGGATTTTGAATCAACACCTTGTTTTCTTCAGGTACACTATTCACTGACGAGACAACTGTATGGAACGTGGGTAAACTCCCTTCAGCCCTTTCTCGTCTTCTTCCTCCAGGTCAAAGTCTACCCGGAGTCAATACACCATATCTATACTTCGGGATGTGGAGAGCAACATTCGCCTGGCATGTTGAGGATATGGATCTTTTCAGCATCAACTATATCCATTTCGGAGCGCCTAAATTTTGGTATGCGATCCCTCAGGGGAGGGCCGGCGCTCTCGAACAAACGATGAAAGGTGATCTCCTTAATGGAGTTGTCTTGGCATTTGCTCAAGGATGATCGTTAGGTTTTTTCCCGAAAGATTCAAAATGTTCCCAATTCTTACGACACAAGTCTTTCCTGGCTTCACCGACAACCCTTGCTCAATCTTCTTGCCGTCCCAATTTTCTTGTACAACATTCCGGTGAATTCGTGATCACATTCCCTCGTGGCTACCATGCCGGCTTCAATTTAGGCTTCAATTGTGCAGAGAGCGTCAACTTTGCACTTGAAAGCTGGATAGAACTCGGTAGACGTGCGAAAGCATGCGAATGTGTTGGTGATAGGTGTGATATACCACCTGTCTAAATTATACATTGTTGCTCACCGATTTCATAGTGTAACGATCGACGTTGATCAGCTCCTTGCAGATCGCGCTGCGGAAGCGGGTAATCCTCCACCAGTAGCAGCCCCCCCATCGGCCAAAGCCAAAGCCAAACGTATTGTGGTAAAGAAGGAGAATGAAGAAATCAAGATTCCTAAAGTGAAGCCTTCTCAGAAACGGAAGCTTGAGGCACTAGAGGAGCCTAAGGCCAAGAAACTGAAGATCAAATTGTCGCCATTGAAAGCTGCACCATTCTCCGCGCAGTCCAGGTCTAAAGCTTCGGCGCCATCATCCAAGGTTTCGTTAACCATCAAACTTGGACCGCGGCCGGCTCTGGAATCATTCCCGTGCTGCCTCTGTATATCCATGGATAAGGAAGGTCTTCTGCGGGTCTATGATCCACCTATCGGACGAAAGGACATCGAGGAAGCTGCGGGAAATCCGAAGGAGTGGTTGGCTCACGAGTATTGCGCAAAGATCGTTCCCGAAACGTGGGTTGATGAAATCGAGCTTGGTGGAGTTAGAGAAAAGGTAGTGTATGGTGTCGATGGAATTGTAAGAGACAGGTGGCATCTGGTAGGTTTTCTAAAATTTCCCCGTTTTACTCGGTAATCCCTGATGCAATTGAACAGAAATGCTCAGCCTGCACCAAAAATCTCTTAAAGGCGCACGGTGCTCCGATACAATGTACAAAAGGAAAATGTTCAAAGGCATTCCACGTCTCTTGTGCACGGGATGGTGCCGCATCGAATATTCTCTATAGTATCGTAAGAGAGGTCGAGAAGGAGGTATTACTTGTCGGACTGACGGGGCCTACAAATAACGTACTGGCCGCCCCTGCCGTCCATGACGCAATGCAAGTAGACTCTCTATCCCCAACACTCACGCAAGGGACGAGTGGTTCAACGGCGCCCATGGGACCACAAGTGCTCAAGACCATCAAAAAGTTTGAAGTCCAAGTTCTGTGTTCCCAACACAACCCCGTACGTTATGCATCATCATACATGTTTTTTATTGTCAAATTAAAATCATCGCTCCACCTAGATCGTGGCTGCTGCCAAGAAAGAGGCAAAACAAGACAAGATCAAGGCGGAGCTATTGGCGCTGCCTGAGATGGCTCGTATCAAATTACGTGTCAGCTCTGGCGTCTTTGAAGTATCACTCATCAGGGTGATAGAGGCGACAAGCTCAGTGGAAGTTTTGTGGGATAAGGGCGAAAAGAGAGAATTCAAATGGAGTAGTGTGATATTTGGAAACACTGATATCCCGGTCCAACAGAAACCGACAGAGATGGCAGTCAAAATGGAATGTGAGCATCTCACCATCATGTATACGTATCAGACATGCTAATTTGCCTTTTACCTTTCCGTACAGCCGTGTCGGTCGGGGTTCCTGTGTCAACGTACTTCGCTGGATCACGATTGCCCAACGCTACGCAGGACCAGCATCGGCCAGTCGCCAGTACTTCTAAGATCCAAGCTGCACCTCAGCACCCCTACGGACACTTGTCGCGGTACTACTCATCCCAGCCAGCGAATTACGACTACTGGCGCTATCAGAATGGACAGTACCCTGCGAACTCCTACGCTTACTCGCGATACTATCCAAGTGCGGGATGCCAGTATAATCTTTCCCCTTATCAGGGTAAAAACTCGTATCAGACTGCTCAATTCGGTTGGCAGCAACAAGCCTACCAAGGACAGAATACCGTTTACGCTCCGACAGGGCAGCAGCAGCCCCAGCAGCCCGCAACCGTAGGGCACCAATCGGGATTCTCAATACAGGATCAGAACCATTTGAGTGGTGACAGCGTCCACTCTCAACAACCGCAGTCGGCCGGGCCAGTACAAGATAGCAACACCCCAGGCTCTTCTCAGACGCAAGTCCCGCCGGCTCAAACCATCTTGACTCCTGAAGTACAACAAGCACTGTACTCGAATCTTGCGGCCTTATCGTCACTCCAACCTGACCAATTCGGGGAATTGCTGAAGAATAACCCTCATCTTCGTGATGTCGTATTGGCGGCAGTCGGCCGGGAAGCGCAGAAGTCGTAATTTCCCTGCAAGTTTTCTTGGATTACGTATGTTTTTATTGTGTTATTTCCATTATACCACTCATCCCATCAATGGTCTACGTCCTCATTTTATCATATGACCTCTTATTATTTCTCGAACCTTTTCTTATTTTTCTCAAATGTAGCCGTCATGACTCTGAATATACGAATCACTGTAAGAGTAGTACTCGAAACCAGAATTTTTTTCGGGATACGCGTCTTTGGCGCGTGGCCAAACAGAAGCACACAAAGGGCACGCGTCTTGGGAATCGAAATTTCCTCAGATTCTTCATTCTGACCATCATGGCTGATCTTCCAGCTCTTCTCCTTGCTTCCCTCAATTCTACAACTAGAAAACAGGCAGAGCAAAACCTCGACGCTGTCAGCGTTCAGCCTGGCTTCCTCCTGCATCTCCTGCGACTTGTCCTAGAGCCATCGCAAGATCGCGCGGTTCGATTGGCGGGCGGAGTGTATCTAAAGAACATCACAAAGCATAGATGGGAAGAGGTGCCTTAGGTCCTTACGATGAGTTTGAAGAGCTTAATTCTAAATGTCATGTCGTCTGTTAGGATGTTCAACCCTTGGCCGAGCAGGACAAGGCAGCATTGAGATCAGAGCTCGTGCCCGCGATGCTGACTTTGTCAAGTCCTGCAGACAAGGGTATTCGCGCTCAAGTGGCAGAGTCTGTCTCTCTGATTGCAGAACTGGACTTCCCGCCTAAATGGGAAAACCTCATTGATGTAGGTTCGTATTCTGCTTTTCGAGGACTATCTAGGCTGACGATGCTATACCCGTGTGCTAGCAACTTGTCGCTTCTCTTTCCCCGACTGACTACAATATCAATATCGGTGTCCTTGAAACTGCACATTCCATTTTCCGCAAGTGGCGCGCTCATGTCCGATCCGACGACCTCTTTACAGAGATTAATCTTGTCCTCAAAACATTTGTCAAGCCGTTCTTACAGCTCTATAGGCAGACAGCGACTCTTCTGAAAGACCCCAGCACGAACCCCTCCTTGACCACACCTCTCGCCAACTACGCGCTCCTTGCACAAGCTATGGTCCTTCTTAACGACATATTTTACGATTTCACTTGCCATGACCTTCCTCCTGATATTGAGGATGCACATGCCGAATTCTTTGCGCCAGGACCAGGTTGGTTCCAGCTGTTCCTGACTTGGGACTCGGCAGAGCTGAAGGGTGATGTAAGGTTATAATGCCCATCGCAGATATCAACATCTAACCAATTATAATAGCCGGACGATACGACTCCTTCACTTCCTTCACAGATCAAAACTGGAATTCTCGAAATTGCCGAAGTAAGTTAGGCTGCATACGACTTGTGATCGACCTTTCCTAATTTCTTGCAGCTATATATCAAGCTATACCCGGAGCAGCTACTACAATCGCCTGCGGTTGAATCCTTCGTCCAGTCTGTATGGGGTCTGATTGGATCGAATCAACTCCCTGGTATCGCAGATGACAACGTCAGTGCTTTGAATTGTGCTGTTCACAGCATAACGTATCCTTGATCCTGACAATTCATTTCCAGCTTGTCTCCCAATCTCTTCGTTTCATTTCAACAGCCATTCGCTCGGGTCAATGGAAAACTCTCTTCTCGTCGCGAGAAACGATATCCTCCTTGGTGCAGGGTGTTGTCGTTTCAAACGTTGCACTACGGGAGCATGACGTGGAACAATTTGAGGATGACCCACTAGAATTCATTCGTCTGGACTTGGCGTTATCGGTTACGGGTACGGACACTGCTACCCGTCGACAAGCTGCGGCGGATGTGCTGCAGGCTCTTGTGGGCAGCGGTTTCGAGGCAGAGACCACCGAGATTGTTGGAACGTGGATTAGCACTGGCTTAAGCGAGTACGAATCCAACAAGGCAGAGAATTGGAAAGCGAAGGATAGTGCGGTGTATCTTTTGACAGCGCTGGCGACAAGGGGTTCAACCTCACAAGTAAGTGTTCCTCAAGAGGGCGAGGAAATGAGCTGACAATTCTATTGATCTCAGCACGGCGTGACATCGACAAATTCCCTCGTAGATGTTGTCAAATTCTTCTCGGACCATGTTTTCCAGGATTTGCAAGCTGCACAGGGCACCGTGCACCCCATCCTGCAAGTGGATGCTATCCGGTTTCTCCTGACCTTCCGCAATCAAGTCTGTGTCTCTATTTCCATGTCACACACATAATATATTCATCTATGATCTAGCTCACAAAACCTCAACTTCTCTCTGTGCTTCCTCTCCTAGCGCAGCACCTGCGTTCTATGAATTATGTGACTTATACATACGCCGCCATTACCATCGACCGCATCCTTTCTATCAAGCAAGGAAATCATCTCATGTTCGTATACCGATACTTTCTTTCGCCCCAAGTTATTTACCTATTTTCAACCTCTCTAGCTTCGCTCAAGCAGACATCCACGACTTCGCTCCTAACCTTGTCGATGCGCTCTTAACAAGGATAGAGAGCGCTGGTACAGCAGAAAAGGTTGCAGAAAACGACTATCTTATGAAGTGTAAGAGACTCGTACGTCATTAAGCTCGAGATAATCTCAATACTGTTATTCAGGTGTCATGCGGGTCATCATAACCGCTCGTCAAACGCTGACGCCAACCTTTGAGCGGATATTGACGCGCCTCGTGGCAATTCTCGGCCTCATTTCAAAAAATCCCAGCAATCCCCGTTTCGATCAATTCATCTTTGAGAGTATTTCGGGCCTTATGAGGTATACCTCTTTGCTGCATTACATCAACCCTGGCTTAGCCTTAAATAGATTTGTGGTTAGTGGAAACGCGTCGACGCTCCCAACATTCGAACAGGCTCTGTTCGGACCCTTTACTTTTATTCTACAACAGGACGTCGACCGTGAGCGCCCTCTTTTCCCTTCTTCCATCCCGTCTCAACCGTTTCCCCCAATGTACAGAATACATCCCCTACGTCTTCCAAGTCCTTGCACAGATGCTAGAGCTCCACACAGCAGAAGTACCAGAGCAATACCGTAGCCTCCTTCCCTTCCTGCTCACTCCCGCTATCTGGCAGCAAAAGGGCAGCATTCCAGGACTAGTGAGGCTTCTCGAGGCGTACCTAGCAAGAGATAGTGCAGGTTTGCTTGCCGCTGGCCAAGTCGCCTCGGTGCTTGCGGTTGTCCAACAGCGCTTGATCCCATCCAAGCTCAATGATGCATGGGGCTTCGAGCTACTCCAGTCTGTTGTCCTCAACGTCAAGCCGTAAGTCCTCTCGCTAGGCTTAGTAAGCACCATCACATAACCGCTATTGGATGCAGAGATCAATTAAAGCAGTACTTCAAGGCGATAGTGATGACTCTTCTTACCAGGATGCAGACCTCTAAGACGGACAAATATGTTCATCTTTTTACCAAGTTTTTCTTGTTTACAATGGCCATCAATGTAGATGGCCTCTCTCCTGACTACGTGATCGGGACCATCGAGGAAATTCAACCTGGGTACGTCCTGTTTCCTAATTGTTTGACCGCAGACGGGAATATTCACTGCTCGCATTCTACCTCTACAGTCTATGGTCTCAGATCTTGGTTAATTTTATTGTGCCGCAAGTTGCCAAAATGCCGACAAAGGAGCGCAAGCTTGCAGTAGTGGGCGTCACACGTCTGCTGACGCAGAGCATCTTCATGATACAACAGCCATCTGCTGCGGCATGGTGAGTTGCCCTTGAGTCTTCGCTTTTTTTGGATTCTTTACGCCTGGACTAGGCCTGCGACATTCGGCAGCCTCGTGAAACTCTTCAGCGAGCCTCAATATCTCACAAGCTCTACGGACGAAGATCCCCACGCAGGACTGACTGACATTGACTTCGAGGAACAAACTGCTGGCTATCAAGCTGCGTATTCGCGGCTTGCGGCGTCTGAGACTCCGGAAGTTGACCCGGTGGAGTATGTACGAGACCCACAGCAGTTCCTCGGCCAGGGGCTTGTGCAGATGTCCAAGAGACACGGACAGAGCGTGAAAGCGATGATCGAAGCGGCCCCCGATGTTGGCCAGTTCATTCAGGCGCTCGCATCAGCAGGATATGTGTTGTAAGGGTCTAGTTCGGAGGAAAAGAGCACAGGCGTTGAAGGTCTAGATCCATCCATGCACTTGATTCATATCATATTTTCAAAGGCGGCTTATCTCTCGCCTTACTATACGAATACGGAAGGTTTTTGGGCGAGGCTCCAATGTAAGCTATACTAATAACCTATCATTAAGCCTTGTGTAACCAGAATATCGGACCCTTTGCTTTGCCTCTTGACTCAACACATCCATGTCCCTCGGCACGTAGCGCTTCGCTCTATGTCGACATGGGTCAAGGTCTCTGGATCGATCACGTCAAATGAAATGTTATAAGTGAACTGTTTGTTACATTGAAATGCATCGAATAAACACGGGATCAGACGGTTGTTTAACCAGGGTTCAACCAGTAAAATTCATACCGTCAAAGTCAACAAATATATGTGAATACCAGATTTCAACTAGATCATACTCTCATCGCCTTCGTTTGAACCCCTTAAACACAGCGCCGTCATCACTATCATCGTCAACCAGAAGGAGTGCAGCTCTCTTGATAGGTGCCTTAGCCTCAGCCGCCGGCTTTTGTGCGCTCCTGGTTCGAGTTGATCGAACAGTTTGTTCTTTGTCACTATCTTCCAGTGCATCATCACTGTTATTTGAATCATCTTCATCCTCATCTTCTTCCAGAAATAGAGGTTGAGATTTTGCGGGTGCTTTTGAGCGAGTGTAGGTTCGTTTGGGTGGAGCAGCAGAGCTAGCTCGGGAAGAGGCCCTAGACTTGCCTCTTCGAATCGGAGCAACGTCCTCGTCCGAGTCGTCAATAACCATGGGCACCTGGCTTCTAGTAGGTTGACTCTGCTTTGGCTCATCCTTAATGCCAGCTTGAGTTTGCGTGAGTCCGTACCCGTCCTGATGTCGGTCATGGAACTTTCCTCCTTTCCAATATGCTGTATCCGGCGTTTAAAACGGAAAAGAGCGATACAATAAAAGAAAATCTCACCGGGGCCCATTCCATAGTCATTTTCCTCGCTCACGAAGAGCTCGATCCTCGCCGAACGAACAGCTTCCACTTTCTGATACAAGTCGTTGATCATACTGAACCAAAGAGACAATACGAGTTCTTACCTTGTTGAACTTCTTGAAATTGGGCTTTCCTTCCCATTGTGAAGGAGTCTCACCAATCTTTCCTCTCCTCCCCCGATTATACACAGACATCTCAACGACAACCATAAAATTCCCCCTAACATTCGTATCGTCTCCAAAATCGGCCACAAGAGCCCACTCCTCCTCCGGCTCTGCACGCTCCAAAGTAGGTTTGCTGATCTTGAGTTTGTTGAAATCACGATCAAAGTCATCCTCCCCCTTCTTGCCTTCCTTTGTCGAAGCAATCGCCTTGAGAAACTTGTCGTCTGTATCAGGCTTTCCAGGCAGTGCTCCTCTCTTATGAGCAGTAGTCGTTTTGCTAGCAGCAACAGAGGATGTAGATTCACTCGTTGCAGGCGCACCCGAAGCGACAGCCGTGCTAGTGGCCTTCTCGACAGCATTGACATTCTCAATCGCGCGTTTCTTTGACGAATTGGACCCGGCAGTCACCTCACTCGCTGCATTGCCCATTCCAAAGTCCCCGTCCCCGTCTTCGAGCCTGTGTTTCGTACCCCGCGGCGCAACAGCCGACGCCTGTGACTCCTCTTCCTCTTCCCTCAGAGTACCAAGATTCGCAGTCCCCGTTCGACCAATCCGGCTCTTCTTTCCCTGCGTCTGACTATCGTTCTGTGTTTGGCTGGAATTGTCCAAGAGTGACTGAGACTGAAGCACCTCCTCGAACACGCTGTCGTCGAAAGTCCCCGAGTCTACACTTTCTCGACCACTAGCTTCAAACAAGGCCTTGAACTTCTTCAGAGGTGGTTCCTCAGCTGGTTCCTTAGCTGGTTCCTCGAGTGTAAACCCAATAGCTTGCGACGAACCACTCTCAGCTAACGCTCCAACGCGACGTTTCAATCTGGACGAACGAGGGGCCTTCACGGGCGGCTGCAAGTGGAGTTAGTTATAGATCGTCGTGAATATAGACAGGATACCGGTTCATCCTCGGGAAGCTGGGATGGGGGACTGATATCAGGTGCAGGAGTGAGTACAGAAACATCAGGTGAGGCATCCAATATAATAGACGGGTCATCAAAACCGATTACCAATGGCGCCCCGCCAGCTTTGACGCGTCTTGTTAATGTCTGCATGCGAAAATCACATGTTCGTCAGTTCAAATGCCAGAGAAGACGCATATAATAAACACCTTGCGAGGTGGAGGAGCGACTGCAGGCTCCGGCTCCGGCTCCGGCTCAGAATCAGGAATCTTGGTCGTCGGGGCGGAGGGTTCTTGCGAAGGCTGACGAGAGGTGGCCCGACGAATCAATCGCTTCCGAGGTCCAGCCCGTTGCTCTGGCTCTGGTATTGGTAAAGACGGTTCCTGGGAATGTGTATTAGGAATGAAGTCGGGGAGGGAGGTTGATTGAGGCACTAGTAGTCAGTTACTATTTAAAAAATTAGGTATCGGAACAAGAGATTGTCACCTACGTTCTTTGTTATCCAAGTCTGGCGAAGGTGGATTATGGAATAAGGACGTGTCAACGTCAATAACAACCCGTACTATCACATCGGGATCGACAATGTGTAGCCCGAAACTAGAAAAGGTGTTATAAACAAAAAGAAACGGTGCTACAACTCACGAACTCACGATTTCGCCTCCTCTACCAGCTCCTTCCAAGGTTCTTTACCAATTGCCGCGATAAGAGACGTCTTCCTCCCAACTACAACCTGCGTTTTACCCTCCTTCGCTTGCCCTCTCGTCAACGCTCTATGAAACTTCAGCCTCCCAGAAGCCGCATCGAATGTCTCAAAAGATCCTTTCCCCCTCTCAATAACCTCCTTATAGTCCCCAATCCGGTTTTTCTCGTCCACATAGAGGAAACGATACGTCGAAAACATATTAAGGCGTTCTTCGTTCGGTTCCCATACCCTGATTTCCTTCTGTGACGTGGATAACGAGGGAGAGTAGGCCGGCCGATACTTGCTTAACGGCGGCAGCTCGAAATTATTTTCCAAAGAGTCCTGAGCGCCCTTCTTCAGTGTTCCCAGGCGAAGAAGTTCGATGAGCCACTCTAGCTTGACGAACTGCGATACTGAGAGTAGAGAAGCTGCAATGATTGGTTGGGCCGAGTAGCTTGGGACAATGTGGTGCGTTACGTGAGGGTTTGGGATATGTACGACGTGAACGCCTGAAAAAGCTAGGTGAGCATGTTCATCTCATGTCTAACGATAACGGACCAAGAGAAGCGCAATCCGCTATGGAAACGGGCGATTTCCCCATAACAGGCTGAACGTAACAGCATACTGGTACCCATTTCACGCTTAGACGGATGAGTCAATGAAGGAGCAGCGATATGCGCAACTAACTCACTCAATATTCAAGCTAGATATCAATCCAAC
Source organism: Termitomyces sp. Mi166#008 (assembly GCA_018857285.1). Taxonomy (NCBI): domain Eukaryota; kingdom Fungi; phylum Basidiomycota; class Agaricomycetes; order Agaricales; family Lyophyllaceae; genus Termitomyces; species Termitomyces sp. Mi166#008. Next base: position 16,340 of record JABAKA010016094.1, on the reverse strand, counting down.
CCTATCTCCGTCTTTCAATTCACAAATCTCTTGAGCATTGACATTGAATTGTACGCCGTCTCTAGCAATTCTGAGCGGCTTTTCCTTCATGTTTGTGAATTTCAATGTGGGCCTCTTGAGGGGATCACCCTAGTCATAGAAAAACTTGGCATTTTGGCAAAGCCACAAAAACATTAGACAAACCGCATCGTCCGCAGAAAATGCTTCTACTTCAAAGTCGCAATGGTGACTCGAGATCTTCTTACTCGCCACGATGAGTGGGCACCCTTTCCTTCCTAGGCCATAGGTCATTCCAGTCTTGAGCAATTTAGATTCTAAATTGGCTTGGGGTTTCAGAAGAGACAGCGATTCAGTCATAAAAAGACTCACTCTGGGTGCTAACATCTTCATCAAAAGGCCCCAGGAGTGTCCACATTTCGTCCTCTTCTATTTATCTTGCAAGATTTATGTGGCCACAACGCACACACCTGCCAGCGGACACGGATTGATGTTTTGTGAGTTATGTGCTATGAGCTTGTTATGAGCAACAATTCCTGGAAAAACCTACCGTAGGTGTTCTGAGATATGTTAACCTTTCTTTTATAATAATATGGGTTCAAGCAGCAGTGACAATTTGCGAGCGAGTGCGGGTACAACCCAGAGATGGACCGTGACTGGCCAAGAGACGCGTAAACGCGACCAAACGCGACTCCGACGCCATACGTAATTGATAAGATTTCATAAATTTCCGCTCACATGCTGTCTTACAGCGCATTCCAATAAAGCCGTTGAATTGCCCAAGTCGTTGGTCTTAACAATTACCTTTGAATCTGAAGCCAACATTTGTGCAACCGTTGGCATTTATCGATTCCGAAGAACGTGACTTTGTTTGTCACTATATACTAAAACTTTAAGCAACTGCTTCCAACCGAACTCGGAGGTCTCGAACCTCTCTGATTTGCGGCTAGATACCGCCAGTCGCTCCTAATCTTCAGAACATATCTAAGAACCCTCCCTACTCCTTCAAATCCATCAAAGTGGCCTATTTCGAGCACCTATGCTCGGAATTCTGCGCTCCGGAATGGCGGTGCAATACTTATGTATTATTATTGAAGTATCCTCGGATTCATGCTATGCGCCACCACGTGGGCTTCATGCGAAACTGTAAGAAGTAGCTAAACCGAGTTAGTCGGACTTAATTTCGGACATGGCCTGCTATCGTGTTTCCACCGACGCTATATCGGGGCTCTTCATGACGTTTAACCAGTACTATCACCACTTCTGTTCTTCTCCACTCATTCTAAACGTCTCACAACACTTGATCTGCTTCCGTTCAAGATGCTCTTCTCGCCGAAGTTTAATCCTACTCCCTCCTTTTTGTCCTTTTGATTACTCGGGCAACGAACACGTTTCGATCAAATTCCGGTTCTCTTGAACGATTTAGCATCCCGCAATTGGATGTACCGTTTTACCCATCCCTTGCGAACAGATACCTTCTACAGGACCAGGAGTTGTGCATGATGGTCTCAAGTGCAACACTTATGCAAGTGCGTAGCTCGTTTTTCTTAACTGAACTAGTACCAGTAATCCTGATTTTGACTCTTGACGCCTGTGTTGCAGCTTTTGGAGCAGAATCTCGTGCGGAACACCCTTGTCGCTAGTGGAACTGTTCTTGTGAGTCTCCTTCGCCGTTCTATGTCTTTCGAATGGATTGTGACCTAAGGCAGGTTTACGATTTCTTATGTACTCTCGATCAGGAGGTAATAGCATCTCATATTCAATGCTGAAGCGAGCATTAACGCATGCTGGAAGGTTGCTTACGCGTGGAGCAGCCCATGCTCGATAAGCTCCTTGTTATTCTTTATCAATCGTTACTTGCCCTTTGTGGATACTTTTATGTCACTATGGCGTGCGTAACCTCCCATGTTATTTCCAAGCTCTAACTTGTCGAAGGTCTTATAGTCAAGTTCTCTCAGAATTCACCTGAAGTAAGGATCCACTGAGGTTTACACTATGATGCTCAATGAAGGTCGTACACAGGAATGTTTGGAGCAGTATACGGTCGTCACATGTACGTTTCCCTTTAAATCCTTGAGAGTCATTAATGCTGTCATACTGCAGGGTTCATTGTTCTAGGGACCATCTTTTCGGAAGGTTGATCCCCCTTGATGGTTTGTATTAATAACTGTACTTATCTGGTTAATGGATTCAGCGATCCTCTTCCTGCGCACTTATGCGATCTGGGAACGCAAACGTACTATTCTCGTCGTCCTCGTTGTGCTCTCTATCGCACGTCATCATCTTCCGGCATCGCTTCTTGATTTGAATCACCTTTTCTAGATCGTGCTTCCCGTGTCTCTTACTGTCACGTACTTTGAAATCGAATCCCTGGTTTGTGAGACCTACCCCTGAGCTCTCGACCAATCACACTTATGATTCCATAGATGCGCCCTCATGGGAAGGAGGGTGTCTCCTCGTCAAAGCCAGTCCCTTGATCAATGTAGCCTACATTATGCTCGTTATTTGCGAAACCAGTATGTCTTTTTCTTTATGTCCCATCTGATTGTTTTAATGACAAGTATTTTTTAGCCATGGTTGTCCTAACCGTCACCAGAGCATATCACCTCTGTCAGTATTATTTGATTCATTTTAGTGTTCTCTTGACGTTCATCGGAAATGCTCAGTCCGTGAACCACAGGCCACCTGGGTGATCCAACTTCACAAAGATGGTCTTACCTTCTACGCCTTTCTTCTGCGTTAGTTCTGATACCTTTCTTTTCCAACGAATTGAATATGAAACGGAACGGATTTTTTTTTGTAGCCATATCCTTAGCAAATATAATAGTGCCGGTAACAGCGCCTGTAAGTCCTGGAACTTCTGGGCTAATCACTCAGCAAGCTAATCTAGCATTCAAAAGTCGATGTTCGCCAACTGGCTCGCGACGTAAGTCTATCCAACTGTACCGTGCCAGCTACACCCACTCTCTCAACCCCTCCAGCCCGCAACGAGTGATCCACTCTATACTCTGCACCCGCGTTCTATTCCTGATCCTCCGACAACGTTCCGCTACTTCCCTCACCAACCGCCTCACAGGATCCGGTAACGTACGAAGGTCGCATCCGGTATTCGTATCCGTTCTAGACGAGGAACAGACGACGACGAGCATGCAAATCATGATAGCGACCGAATCGCGAGATTTCGAAGAATTGGAGTCGAGAGTGTGAAACGTATGTAATTTATAGAATTGTACGTAGTATGTAGATGCATCTTTTGGGAAACTGAGTTTCTTGTGTTCACATGAGGAGCGCTACGTTCTTTCAATCTTAGAAGTGTTTCCGTGAGTCACACAAATCACAATGGTCGTGACGAATTCTAGATTTTTGATGACTATTCAACCCATCACGCGCACAGATGCGCTCCATTTTTGCGCCAATGGTTTACCACACATTACACGGATGCCATCTTACATAGGAACCAATAGGCAATCGACTAGTATCAAACCACTGTGACCGACATTGTCGCACTTACATGGTCCTCGTTTCTTCGATGCTCATTCGGCAGTCTTTCGGCTTGATTTCGAACTATGTCCCTCATAAGAGCTCCGTTCTGTGCTCCAGATACCTGGCGAGTTTCTTCGATCTCTTGTTGCAGTGAAACCACCAATTCCCGCAACTCTTGGACTTCCGGATCAACCACAATAGTTTCATTTGCACTGCCGGTGTCACTGTGTTGGGATGCTCGTCGTTGTAGAGCATAAGAGCCCCCGACAGGAAGGGGTGGCTTCCGTTGGACCATTGGTCGATCAGAACTTCTAGGTTCACTCTCAGTGAGCGGAAAGGGTTCTACTGCGCGCAAGTTCAGAGTGGTAAATTGAAAACCGGAAGGTGCAACGTACAACTTCCGCTCCTCGTACGCCGCAGAAGCTGTGTCCACCAGGCGACACGCCTACGTGTAGTAAATGGTTGGATCGCCTCTTCCGTTGCGGCGGCCATGGAAATTGGGGGATAGTGAACAGGAAGAGAGTTTTGGCGAATCCGTCTAGTCGTAATGGTAGATTTATGGTATACTGGTAATTGATCAAATCCGTTGGAATCACTGCTGGCAGGATGAGGGAGCTGAAAAGGAAAGACTTTGTTGGGGAAAACAATTATCGCCGCGTCTTTTTCACAATTGGTTATCATCTTACCTTGGTTCTCTCTTTCGCTGGAGGAGTGCCCGAAAAAGACTTTTCTTCTGCAAAGTATAAATAAGAGAATAATGACGAGAAGTCCGAAAATGACAGGCCCGATGGTAACTCCCAGTAGAACTCCACGGGATATGCCAGGTTGGGCAGGTGGCGACGGAAAGTCACTGGTATGGGTGGGCGGTGGTGGAAAGTTGGTGGAATGGGTGGGTGGCGGCAGCGAAGCAAAGGATGGGGCATAAATTATGTAGTCCAAACTGAAGATGGCACCGAAAACGGGAGTAGTGACCGCCATTGTAAGTGTATGGTTAATTGGAGAGAGGCCTTGGGCGTTGAACCATTCGAAGTTGTTGCTGCCATAGAGAGACGAGTCTGCGGGGTATACACTTTGAGTTGTTATTCCGTCGAGAGTGTGATTTATCGTAAGTTGAGATCCGCCGAATCCAGAGTCTTGGATAATATTGACTCCATATACGAAGACGGAGGTCCCTGTGCCACGTCTAATAGTTAGTTGTGTTAATCAGGGAAGGAGTTGGTAGTTGGATACAAACCATTAAAATGAAAAGTAACTGACGCACCCAGTGAGGATGTTTGTCTAGTCGAATTTCCATAAGCACGAATGGAGTTCATGCCTTTCGAAATTAGGCCCGTATTTGACGCCCAATTGCCTTCAAAGATGACAGAGGGATCACTGTCGTCAACGATCAAGTACTCTCCCAACAATGGAGTATTTTCTCCTGCAGCAACCGTGGCATAGTCAATGCCCATGTAAAGAAAGCCCGAGATTATCATGTTGTGTCTTGCGTCAGGCAAAGAAGGGGATTGATAGAGAGCAGTCACGTCTTCAGCTTGGATGTTGAAACGGATGTCGGGTTGTATTTGACCATCGATCGTGACCAAAGTAGAGTCAGATGAATTTCCCCATCCAAATAGTGTAATGGAGGTTCCTGCACTCACTGCATGAGCGAGATGTATAGAACAAGTTTGATTGGTACATGCCCGAAAAGACGACAGATAATCCCACCCCCGGACCTCCAACCAAATCGGTGGCAGACGAATTCACAAATACTCCGGGACCAGACATTCTATCAGTTTCGTGGCCTGCAAACATCAAATGACCTGAGTCACGGTCGTCGTAAATTATCGTTGCCATTGAGGCAGACTCAGAGTGTTGTGAGAAGGAAAACCTTCTGGAGCAGCCTAATGTACTTTGCATTTATACCCACAAGAAAAAGCATGATGATGTAAAAGTTCGACAGATCGCATTCTCGCTTTTCAACGAACAATCTTCAGTGCCACTTCATCAATGCTCAACAATCAAAGGAGTTCCAGAATGTATATGATGGCGTCCAGTACCAGCTTCTGACCATCCCGGACCAGTACAAGTTGACACCTAACAACCGTTTCTTGGCCGTTTCGATATCAATAAGAGTATCAGGCATGCCTCAAACATTGATATTTGCTTACTGCACAGATCATATTGGTACCGAAAACCCTGAGAAGGTTCGGCAGAAGTGGAGGATAAGAAAAAAAAGCCGGGCAAACCGTCAGAACACCCAAAATCGAATAGCCCTAGCTACTGGCATCCGTAGCTCATCAACACCCGCTGGGCTACAACAACAACAACAACAACAACAACAACAACAACAAAACAACACACCACACTACTGCACCACTGCACCCACTGCATCACTTGCCAGCCCACCCCATAGCCAAAAAACCTTTTTACCACATTCCTGACCCACTTCCCAGTTACCTAAACCATAAGTATGCTTGCATATGAGTTCCTCGCCTACTGAATGGGGAGCTTGCTGTATCTAAATAATTATACTATCAGCAGTGTCAGTGGGTGCTATATAAAACTGCATAGTGCCATAGTGCTGTAGTGTACATCCCTATCTCTATAGCTCCCATAACACTCTCCATAGTGACACTGTTGTACTGCATAGTGATCCCTATCCTCTATAGCTCCCTATAGCTTCCATAGCACTCTCCATAGTGACACTGTTGTACTTTGTAGTGCTTCATAGGGTCTGGCCCTTCCTTGCAGATAGTAGGATGTCTTCATGGAGCTGACCTTTCTACATAGAGCTAAGATCATTTAGTAGTCTGTAGAGTATTTAGAAGTGTAGTGTAGAAATTACATAGCTATCCTTCTTTGGTCCAACTTGAATGAGATAAAATCCTGGTATCTTCATTATATTAATACAACATGGGGCAACTTCCGAAGTAACACATGGAAATAAGTCCTCCCCTGCTAAATAAGTCCAAAGCTCATGGCTGTAGAAGCCAGGTCAAGAGAGTGACGGCACAAGCGGGTGCTGAATCCCATGGGAGTGGAAGGATCCAGGCATGGGGTAGGCTGGGAAAGCCTATACCAACAATGGTTAAGTGAATGGGAAAGCAGTGTGGAACCAAAGATGGGTACAGTAGGGACAGCACGTTAATGGCAGATAGTGCAGGAGTTGAATGTGAGGGCTGTATGAACATCGGCAGGATCAAATTGTAGTAAAGTAGCTACAAGGCATAACTGGCACACTTGAAAAGGTGTCTGGCCAGAGTACTTGCTGAGGTGTTTGTAAATCACACCTGTCACATACTGTAGTACAATAGTCTCATGTAACTAGCCCTTGAACAAAAAGGAAGGGGCCAATTGGCACTGGACAAAAACAAAAAAACAAAACAAAAAATTAATACAACACCAAGTAGGAAATTATAATACAGGAAGGAATTATAATCCAACCAAGTAGCTTTAGGGATCTGGTCTATGAGGAAATCTGGGAGATCTGCCATACTCACATTCCAGTCAAAAAAAAGTTGGAGCCTCAAGTTGATAGTGAGTTATTGTTTTAGTATTTATTATCCAAAACACAGCTAGATGCACCTACAAGAATCATTGCAGAGACAAAGTTAATCCAGCTGAGCACAGAAATTCTTGTGATGTTCCTGTTTGTTTGTTGGCTTTTCCAAGTATTTCCTTGAGCCAAGTCAATTTACAAGCATGCCATAGAGAGTCAACAGTTGATTTGTCTAACTTGATCCCATCAAACTTGATCTTAACAGGTTCTGTTGATGACAAAGAGCAAACAACATCTAAGAAAAACAGTCATAAATACAGGTACATATTTCTTGCCAGAGAACAATTGAATTCAAAGGACTGCTAATCCTCACTCACTGAACGCTATATTCTCCTTTGACATATGCCTACAAGGCAGGCTTGGATTTAAAATTCAAGAAATTACTGGACCAATGCAGAGTGCAATGATGCTCACTGATGGTTTCCTGGCTTTGGTAGTGTGATTTTGAGGCAATTTTGGTGAGTCCCCACCACCAATCCTTGCTTGTGAATGTGCTACTACTTTCTGCTTTGACATATGTCCACAAGGCAGGCTTGGATCTGATATTCAAGCGATTACTGAACTGATGCAGAGCACAATGATGGGCACTGATAGTTTCTTGGTTTTTTGTGGGGTGATTTTGGTGAGTTCTGCTGCTCCTCTTAAACAATCACAATGCCTATGCTTTCTCTTACAGAATTACTCAATCCTTCATCTTATGAGCCACTTCCTGGTGCACTAGTGGATATACATCAACAGCTCTCTGATCTTGCCTCCTTATTACTGAATCTTCAGCAACATCTATCCTTGATTTATTCACAGTAGCAACTTCACTTGCAGATGTCTTATCATGTGTTGTGCCACAGCTTCAAACTGCTCCAGCATTACTACAAACACATCTTGCCACTACCCCATCTTGCAATACTTCAGCCTCACCATGACAATCACCTGCAGCTATTGAACCATTAATCTGAGAAAATACTCACCTCAATCAACAAACAATTCTCTCTTGACTATATATTTACAACAATGTTAACACTTACATTGAATATCCTGAGTCTGGCCTTGTAGATTCTGTTGGATATCTATTTTGACAGAATGTGATGACTTGGCAGAAACCTTGGCTCAACTTTGTATTTTTCAGCAAGTCAGCAACTTTTCTCTTTACCTTATTGAACTGTTCCTCCTGATTACTTGCTTGAAAATCACAAGTGAGATCTTGATCATAAGCCTCAGATACAACATCAGTCTTAGGGAACCTATCTCTCTCCACCTTTCACCTCTCTACCCTGTTATGATTTTCCTTTAGGGTTTATTTAGAAAGAGAATCCAAATCAGAGTACATATTTTGATGGCAGTGATTTTTCTAATTTAGAACTGTGATCAATGACATAACCATTAGCATGACTTACTAAAGCAGTGATTATTGTAGATAACATGCTTTTCTCTTGCAAAATGACTGAAACTCATTCCTCAGACACCTTTTGAGCATGTATAACTGCTCTAATTACTGGATATGTGGTACATATCATTGAAATTGCTGCAACTCTCTATGCTAGTCCATCATACTGCACCTAGAACTATTATACTTCTGCACTTACTGGAGAAGCCTGGGTCAATTGAACTGATCTATGGTCATCCTGATCACATTTACTCAGTTCTTGATGTCTGGCTTCATGTTTTTATTGCCTTTGTAGCAGAATTACACATTGTTTGCGGACTTTCTGATTCCAAAAGAATCACACTTGAAGAACAGATTGCCATCTTTTTATATGCTTGTGTCACTGGAATATCCATTCAGCAGTTAGGAGAATGGTTTTAGCATTTAAATGAGATAATTTTCAAGTAATTGTCTCTTCTATATTTGATCATATTTGAAATCCAAGGCTCATGTCATTTTTCAAGTATTTTCAAAAAATTTTGATTGCAGTATCTTCCCCCCCTTTCTACACCAATCATGTACATCTTCCAAGAGAAAATGACCCCATTCCTGACTTCATTCAGAGCAACTCCAAGCTATATCCATTTTTCTCTAGTGCTATTGGAGCAATTGATAGAAGACACATCAACTATGCTCCATCTACTGCTGATTGTCATGCTGCTCACAACTGCAAAGGTGGTGTTTTGCAGAATTGTCTTGCATGCTGCTCTTTCACACTGCAATTCCTCTATATGATGAGTGGATGGGAAGGATCTGCAGCTGATGCCAGTCTTTTTACAAATGCATGGTGGCTTACAGATTTGCCTGTTTTGCAAAGCAAATATTATCTTGCAGATGCTGGATTTGATATTTGTGATGCATTAATGGTTCCCTACTGTGGAGTTTGCTATTATCTAGCTGAATGGGGCCATGCAAATATTAAGTTTGTAAAAATCAGCACTTCATTGTCATTAACTAAACAATAACATCTAGGTCTGCAAATAAAGAAGAACTTTATAATCTATGTGCACATGCACAGAATGTCATTGAGTGCTTTGGTGTTATGAAGAAGCACTGAGAAATTCTTACTCATCTATCTCAATATGAAATGGCCATTCAAGCTTAATTTCCACCTGCTCTTGCTGCAATGCACAACTTCATTATGAAGCATGATCTGTTGATAAACTCCAAAAAGTGTTAATTACATATAGTTTATATTTTCAAATTTTCCTTGTTTTTTTTTTTGTGATGTGACATATCATGTGACTTATAAAAAAAAAAAAACTCAGGATCCATCAATCAGTGTCAGATAGTCATATGTTTTTACTCAGCATATAGTCACTTGGTATACTCTTCTTTTTGAAAAAGGGATAGCATAGAGAAAAACTATTCAAAAATCTACTATGACCTCATAGACTCCACTAGAGCTGCAGCAGCTTTCTCATGTCACTGTCAACAGTAGAAATTATTGTACATATTTAGAATAGTATGTGGAGTGGAAAGATTACACAATTTTTCTACCCTACTAATATATAAACTGTACCAAAAGTAGTAAATAATACAAGAAATCTCACCAGATTTCCCTCGTGCTCAGCTTCTAAGTTTTTCTCATGCAGTCATTGGCAGCTCTTCTAAGCACTGATTCTGCCAAGTTCAAATGTATTTTTAAGTCTTACATTGCCTTCTGTGACCTACACACTAGGCATTTATTGCCAAGCTATACATTGCCTTTGTGGTAATTTCACATGCCTATTGAGGCATAGTTTATCTCTGCACTAAGCATCCACTGCAAATTGCCATGTCTTTTGAGGCATAGTTTACTCTGTACCAGATTGGAAGGATAGAAGTGATTATCCACCACTACATCCTCCTCTCCTCAACATCTCAATGTACTACCTTTGTACACACCTCCACCTCCCTATGATCTTTGTTACTAAGCCTGTTGGAAAGCTTGTCAGCAAAGTGGAAATCTCTCATCTCCAGATTACTTTCATCACTGCCACTACCTTTGTTGCCAAGCTGTCTTTAATAGAGTGGAGTAGCACCTTGGAGGTTTTCTTAAGCACCTGTTTTTCTGTGAAAGTATTCTAATCTCTTTATCCCATTTACACATCCACTCAGAGTATCTCAGTAATAACAGCTCAGCACAATCATTTATAAGTCTTAAATAGCAATTAGTACTTGTGTTGTTTAAATACAGGTTTCTAGAAATCTGCCAGAACTCCCTCACCTTTACACTATCTGCACTTTGAATCTTTCCTTTTTTATAAGTAGCCCATAACCTATACAATCTCCTTACCTACCAGTTGACATAGGCTGCTCTGTGTCTTGGAAGAAGAGAGCTCATGTAGATCTCTCTCTAACATGCATACAAGTTACTGAGCACACTATCACCATATGACATTGAGGACTTGCTTAATGATCCTGATGCTGAAGACCCAGAACTTGGCATGTTTGATGACTCTGAAGATCTGTCTGAAGGAGTTGTTGAGCATGAAGAACCAGCACATGCAATAGCAAAATGAGATATGATTGCACAAGAGATGTGGGATCAATATCAACAATATTTATGTGATCATCCAGAGTTATTTGAAAACTAGTCTATATCTATATCTATTTGTTATCAAGATCTAGAATTAAAAGACTGAATCAATTTTATCCTGAACCCAAATTTGATAGAACTCCTCATTTTCAATTGCAAGATAAGAGTCAACAACTGAGTTGTCCTTCTCAAGGATTTTGACAAAGGTGAGACATTCCTGCATGGGAAAGCCAAGTCTCCTCTGCCTGTTTGACAGCTGCACAATGCTGAGAAGCATAGATGATGGTATTGAAAGAGAGTGCCTTGGCCATGGTCTCACTAAATTGACTCAGAGAGATAGTAAGGCCTTCAAGAGTGCTAGCAGCAGTTGTCCTGCTTTGTTTGGAGCTAGATGGAGCAACAGAACTTGGTGGCTCTGTAGCAACATGTTTTTTGGTATGGTGTGGTGTTATGATCATAACTTAGCTCTTAATCAGCTAAGAGATGTGAAATAGCCTGGTTACTCACTTGTGTCACTCCTATGTCTTCATCATCAGAATCCAATGGCATAACCTCAGAAGTGGTGGCAGATTGAAAGGCAGTCAAAGTGTCACTGTTTATGATTTGACTGTTTGTAAGCTGGAAACTGTCCTCTGAAGCTCCTGTAAGCTGGGAGCTGTTTTGAGAGCTATCCTCCTCTACAAGAGTCATGGATATTCCTGAGGTTGCATTCAAAGCACTATACACACCTCAAGTAGCAGAGGGCATAATCTGTGACATAAGCTCAAGGTGACACCAGCTCTCCTTCTTGAATGGAGCAGCCTGCTTGTGAACCTTGACCATAGGCAGCCCAGGAACTCTCAAGCTCAGGTGTAATGTTACAGCCTTTCTTGTCATTCTATGTCTAACCTGAGACAGACTGAAGAGCAAGGATAACCTGGTAAATCTGCTTCAACTGGATAACTGATATTGAGAAACAAATAGAGGGAGCATAATACACTTTATACTTATTGAGTTCCACTTATTCTGACATGCTTTAACAGTCTTTGGCCCTCACTTGATGCAGAAAGGAGTGAGAATGTCTGAAATCATCTGAAAAAGTGACCTCCAGAAGCTACCACCATCACCAGCAGATGCTCTATGCTCAAAAAAGAACTCAACTAGCTTATTTTCATCTGCCAGTTCTCAAGAAGCCTTGTCAAGAGAAGCCATAATGAAAAAAGAAGTTGTTGTAATGGCAAGAACACAACAGCAGATTGAATTTGAAAATTTGGTCACAGATGGTCACACTTTTCTTTTTTGGTGATGCTCAGTGATGGCTCTAAAATAGGAAAATTGCTGCCATCAAAATATGTATTCTGATTCTGATTCTGTTCCTGAACAAATCCTTATTCTCCTCCTTTAGCCCTTCCTTTTGGCCCTACTTTCAACCCTCTAGCCTCAACCCTACTCTGTCAATAATTCAAACAAGTTCCCAACCTGGCAGATCTAGAAGGAGTTTCCTTTTTAAAAACACCTTCCTCTTTTAGCAATGTCTGGCAACTTGAGTCTGATCATTTTCAGAGATTCTGCCCTTTAGGTTTTCCTTGTAGCTGATTGTGGCTTTTGTGTATTGCAGTTCCTTTCCATGCTCTCATTTTAAGTAATGTAACACCATCCAGAGCAGAATTCATGTTCTGCTCCAGATCATCTTCTTCTGATGAAAGTGGGTCCAACTAGTAAACCCACTTTGCACAACTGGAAATTTGCTTAATACAATTGAGCTCACAATGGAATTTTGACAAGAGGACAGTTGAATTTAGAGCATTCAGCTCAAATCTAGTCTGCATCAGTGTATCTTCTCTCAACAAGGATTTGGGCTATTCCCTTGAATTTTCCAGGGTATTTTGGGTGATCATCAGGAAAATAAAGGTCTTAAGGTGTGCCATCAGCAAATGCCTGCATTTGGATTTTTATCTTGACAAAGGCTGGTTTGTTGTCTAATCCAATTCCATAAACAACCTTTCCATTTTCATCATGGAGAGTGACTGCAATTCCCTAATTTGTTGCTTCCTTTAGGATATTTTTAAACATCTATCAGGCTGAAAGAGCATCCTTAGCATGTTTTAGGTGAGTGGTGGCATGATCATAAATGAAATTTTGAGTAATCATGAGAGACAATGTCCATTGCACATTTAGTTGGCTTTGAAAGGTTGTCAAAATATCCATCACAATTTTTGCTTGGTCAGAAAATTACTCAAGCACTTTCTTTTCCATTGTGTAATTGAAGATATCCAAAGTCAGCTGAGACAAAATCTGCAATCATGAGTGTCCAGCACTCATGTGCATAGAAGATTGATTCATTGTAAAACCAAGCAATAATGCATCAAGTTTCATTTAGAAGCTGTTCAATGTACTCTTCAATGTTATCCTTTTACCAATGCCTGAACTTTTGGTACAGCTGATATACTAGTAGGGTGGAAAAATTGGGTAAGCTTTCCACTCCACCTACTATTCTAAATATGTATACTAATTTTCTATGGAAATGTTATTGCTGCCCAAGTGGAGCCTATGAAGTCATAGTAAGTTTTTTAGACAGTTTTCCCCTGTACTATCCCTTTTTCAAGAAGAAGAATGTACTGAGTGACTTGTATGCTGAGTAAAATTTATGACTACTTGATGTGATTGATGGATTTTTGGTTTTTGCAAGTCACATATCATCATGTGATAAATCACATAACCTGTTGCATCATAAAAAACAAGAAAACTTCAAAATTTATAACTATATGCAATTAGAACTTTTGGAAGCTTATCAGCACAACAACAGCAGTCACAGATTTAGGCATAGAGTTGCATCTAAAGGTTTTTTTTATTGCCTTTCACTTTCCTCTTTGTGATCATCTAAGTATGTGTTATATAAGCAGCCAGGAGTTTGCTAAAATTTCATAGTCCCCCAAATGCCTCAGAAAGTAAAAATATGCTGTTAGAAAGTCTTTTGATTCTTCTAGGAAAAATAGTAACTAAGTAACAGAGCATCTTTTTCAAATCTCTCTTCAAGAAAATGTACCTATGAATGTTCTCTACCTTTCCTAGTATCTCAACCTTTACTAAAGAGATGTGATGAAGGGGAAAGATAAAGATGTCAATGAGAGGCAGTTGTGCTTACATAATCACATGCTAGAAGTTAGTGACATCTACCTTGCTACTTAGGTAGAAATATCAGCATGTTTGTGCCCATCAACATATTATCCCTTGTGATTCCTGACCCATCAATAGCTAAATTTTTTATCCATTGTTTTGCAGTTGACATTCCTACTCAAGTCTGATCACTGTGAATCTGATCCATTTGCAACTTTGAGATCTTGACTGTCAGCATGGAATGCTTCTGTAAACACTCTTTTATCCATGGTAAAACCAGATCCAAAGCTGATGTGACAAAAGCCCTATTTAAACATGTTCATGTCATAGGAAAATTCAAACAACCTTACAGAAATCTCTTCATCACTGAGGACACACTGATTGCTAAACCAGGAAAGAAGAAGAAGAGGCTGAGAAGATAGGGACAAGACAGAAGATGATGCAAGCACACTAATTCACATTTCTGATTCTAGATTACACATGTCATACCATGGCATAATAAGGACACATGCCCAGCTCCAGGCTCAAGTCAGGCCATTGTTAGGACAATGCCAATACACTAGAGAGCAAAGATGACAGGGCATCTAGATAGAAGGAGTAGATACAATGCAGCAGAACCTTATTGTTCCTCTTTCAATGCCACTCAGGCTCTGATCAGGAATGCCTTCCAAGATTGATGGAATATCTGAGATGATTCTATCAAATTATTTTGGCATATCAATTTACATGTCAATGGAGCACATCACATCAATGATTGACACATTGTTGAATGTCTCATCAGAGTTTTTCTTTTCTGGGCCATTCACTGGGATCTATCATGATGATACATGCTTTCAGCAATGCAAAAAAAAAAAAAGTTTAGTGCATTCAATAACACACTTACATTCTCTTTATCTTCTTTTTGAGTCTTCTTGAGTTTGGACAAGATTGTTCTCTTGGTATTAGCCACAGCCCATTTCTCTAGGTTCTTTAAATGACTCAAGGCTCATTTAGCCATCCTTTTCTGAGCTATACAACATGTTGTACATACTAGAGAACATGTCAAGAACATGTATATGATGAAAAACAGATGAAATCCAGACATATTCTTTCAATAGCATACTCAAAAAGGCACCTATCAAGAATGCAATCTGTGCAGGGACCTGGACAACTACTATATCTAGAGAACTGTGTGAACATAATTCTTGATTTTCAGTTCTGTAAGGTGCTATTAAGATCTTCATGAATTGTCATGCAAAATCATGCTTGGGCATGTGATGTAGGCACATTTTACAAGTGCTCTATCTTAGCATGGATGGCATCAGATTATCTGTCTCTTTCTGAAGCATCAGTTTACAAGTGGTTGATGATGTATATCTGATCATCAATTCTTCTTTCTGGCTACCTCAACAAATATCAAATGTATCTAGCTGGGACAGCATTCTTTTATCACATAACTGTAACTGTCTTTCTGCCAGCATGACTCACACACTCATTTGTCTTGGAGCTTGGAGACTACACCAACTTATCAACAGCTGAGATATTAACACTGTTGCTGTATTTTTAGATGTTTATGGATGTTAAGGAGACTGAGGCAGAGAATTGGAGTGTGTCAGGTCCCACTGACCTGGGGGCTCTCACCTAGAGCAATAACCCACTAGTCAGAGAGATCTGCAAACTGGCATGTAGACTTATGGGGCGTTGAAGTGGTCTTAGTCATTGAGAATGCAAGATGCACTGAGAAGTCAGGGTTTGGGTGTTGACAATGTGAAGTTTGATGAGGGTATGAAAACAGGAAAAGGGAATAGATTGAGAAGAGCTGGGAGACTTAGTATGACAGTAAAAAGTAGAACAGACTTGGACAAAAGAGTTGGCAATATTGAGACTAAGGACTGACTACCATGGTATGAAGGTTTAAGTATTATGGCAGGATGGATCACCAGAACAACATCAGAGAGGGTCGAGGGGGGTGCTGAGACATGCGGCACAAAACTGTATGGTCAGTTTGTGGATAGTCAGATGTGGGGGCCAGCTATGGCAAGCTATTGTGGCATGTTTCAGGGATGTTGTCCTAAAAGGGAGCGTTGAAGATGTGATTGGAGATGCAGATCAATTTGGTGATGCAAGCGGCTGATGCATAAGGCACATTGGGATATATCAGTGATGGTAGGGAAGGTGCATGGTGGGAGTTGCACAAGATGAGTGAGCAAAAATGATGGGTTGTGACATTACCCCCCCCCCCCCCAGCGTGGCGACCCTCACGGGGTGGGTTGTCCTGGTGGGTTGTTTCCGGGCGGGGGGGG
>JABAKA010016093.1:0-43064 GCA_018857285.1 Termitomyces sp. Mi166#008 | reverse complement strand
TGAATGGGGACCAGCAATCAGCACATTTCCGCCACATAGTGGCATCAGAAATCACTACTACTATTACTACCATGCTGATGCCTCCATCCAGAACAACAACAATCAAGGTGACTCTGGTAGTTTACACAAGGCTCTTGCATGTGAAGGATGGCTAGACATTCAGAAGCCTGAACCTTTCAGTGGGCACAACCCTTGGAAGTGGCAAATCTTTCTTGTCCAGTGCTTGACCATGTTCCAGGGCAAACCACACACTTTCACTTTGGACTAAGCATGAGTTGCATTTGCTATGTCCTATCTGCAAGGTATTGCATTGGACCACTACACCACCATTCTCCACTTCAACTCTGGCCACCCCCTTTTCATAAATTGGCAGGCATTTGTTAACAAATTTTCCTCCAAATTTGGAGTGTATGACATGGTCACTGAGGCTGAAAGAAAACTTGCATCTCTTAAAATGAGCACTGACAAATGTTTCACCATGTTCATCATTCAATTCAAGAAGGAGGCCTATGAGACAAGTTGAAACTATAATGCCTTAAGGTTTCAGCTCAGCAAGGCTCTGCCTAAGCACATTCATAATGTGCTCTGACTCGCACCAGAACAACCCACCTATGAGGGTTTCAAAAGCCTTGTCACTCAGATCAATCAGCATCACTGAGAAGACCCCTCTGCCTCACTGGCCATGCACCTACACTGGAACATCCCCCAACTCCTAGGCATGCAACTCCGACTTTCTTTTCCCTGTCCCCTGAATCCTCCAAATGTTGCTGGCATAGCCTTTCTCCCACCGGCCTCTGCACATTTTGCACAGGCACAGAGCAACAGTCAGAACCCTTCTGTGCCATGCTTGCCAGCCCAGCTGCAGACTGCTAAGGCCAAGGAGATTGCTGAACCATGCCAGTCAGGTTGTAATTGCAAGGACTGTAAGGGACATGACACCAAGGATCTGGACCTGAAGAAAGGTGAGGAACGTTTGTAGGCAAACTAGGCACAGAATATGGGTTGCTCCTGGATTGCTGTACCAAAGAAAACAAAAAAGCAGCGGTGTTTGCTTGTTGTGCAGTAAACTGAAACATTTTGTCTAGGATTGTCCTGAGCAAAATGCACTGGGCCACACTGTTTAGATCATTGATGATGAGTGCAAAAAACAAGACTGCGGTTTAGTAGAACACAAAGACATGTTAAATTATGGAACACAAAAATGTGCTAAATTGTAAAATCGATCCTGATGTCTTCTCTGCTCTGGTTTCACACTTACATGCATTGGCTTCTGCTCTGGATACTTGCACCATTTACCTCTCTTGCTGCTCCTCCCAATCCTTTGTCCTTCACACCTTCTCTAATCCTCACTCTAAACCCACTGCCACACTGGTTGACAGTGGCACCACTGACAACTTCGTTGATTTCTCCTGAGCCCACTCTGTTTCTCTGCCTCTTATTTGACTTTCTACCCCCATTTATTTGTGCCTATTCAACAGTGAACCCTTGACTGCCAGCAACATTACATACTATGCTGTCATTCCACTCACCTTCAGGAATGAAACCATGTAGGAGGTACAAATGCTCACCACTTACTTGCATAAAAACACTTCTCTTGTTCTCAGCTTACCTTGACTACAAAGCACCAACCTTAGGATCGACTGGTGCCACCCTCACCATGGCCTTGGATTAGGGCTCCTCACCATTTACTTTCATCATTTTCTTCGATTTCTCTTCTTGTGAAAATTCCACTCTGATAACCTTTGCTTCTCTCAGATGACTATACTCGAGCTCAGCAAGATTCTTTACCATTGAGGTGATCCTTCAATCAACTGGTGCCACCCATGCTGCCCTGATTGACAGCAGCACTACAGGCACCTTTGTTAGCTTGAAGTTAGCTCTCCCAAGCAAGAAAATTGATGAACTCATCAAACTTTAACTCTCTGATAGTACCCCAGCTATCTCTGAACTCATCACCCATTACCACTCCGACATCATCTCTTGAACTAACAGCCTTGAATTCCCAGTTGATCTACTAGTAATTCAGCTACATTGTGCCATGCCAATCATCTTAGGTTTGCCATGATTGTATGACACTAACTCAGATATAGATTAGAAGTCAATGACTATGATGTTTGAAACTGGAGATGCCCAACTTGCTGCTAGCTTCTCCCTCAAATCCAGGCCTGCCCTGACTGTCAAAGGAGTCGCCGATGAGGATTGCTCAGAATCCACTAACCCTGAATCCATTCATCAGCTTATTTTAGTGGACCTTAAGGGAGGAAAAAGTGTCAGTACACCACTCAACCCACCATCTTCACAGGCTAACTCCACCCTCTCATATGCTACTCCATTAGAGCAGCTGCCCCAGCCTGGAGACAACACAGCAGAACCTCAAACAAACACAATCCTCCTCTCCACACCATTTCTGACCTGCCTCAAACTAAATATTGTATTTCCAAAACACTGCTCTTGCTTTTTCCTTTCTCCTTACTCCTTCCCACTTAACGTTTCTAGAACAGATTCAAAGGCCCTCATCAATTGCAATCCCCATTCCTTGCAGCCAAACTGACACCTACCAGGGATGCTCAGAATCTACCTCCACTTGAGCTCCTCAATGATCTTGATATTAAGATCATTGATGCAGCCTCCTTTGCTCAGATTATACAGGAGGGTACACAAGCCTATCAGCTCCATATCTCATCCTCCCTACCTAAAGAGCACTTATGAGCTGACACCAACATACCTGCCTCTGAAACAAAATTGAAAGATCAGATCCTCCACGAAGTTGTTTCTCCTGAGTACTACAAGTATACTGATGTGTTCTCTGAAGAGAGCGCAAAAGAACTACCTGTAAGGGGATGGCTAACTGTGGTATTCCAACTAAGAGATGGGCTGAGCAAGGCCAAGGCAGACAACAAGCAAATGATGAGCAAGCCACAAAGGTGGGCCAGAGATGAGCAAGGAGTAAGCAAGGACACAAAAGAGCACCAACAACAGAAGGAACGTCACTGGCAGCCTTACAGTCAGTTTACTGAATAGGCCTGTGAAACACTGCTATTGTTAAGCCTGAGGATGTTCCATCCTACAGGCTTCCTTATATACTACATCTCTAGTACCTATGACTAATGCTATATGATACATCGGCCCAAGGTATGTAAAGGGAAATGACTATCAATAATTAAAGATGAGTAATGGTCCAATTGATGACTCATAGAAGACGACTAATACTGGCAGAAGGGAATAAGAGAATGCTAAGCAGTCCAGATGATAGATAGAAGAATGCTGAGCATACCAAACTAAGCTGAGCTAGGATGAACATGTTTCTATAAGGAACTAGTTCCCTTACACTACCCTTCCACTGTTCATATGACCAGAAGATCAATCTAGAGAAAGGAACGTCACCACTCTTTAGAAAAATCTATAACATGTCAGAAGTCAAACTATGTGCACTCAAGAATTACCTCGATGATATGCTCAAAAAAGGCTTTATACAACCCTCTGCCTCCTCTGCCAGTGCACCTGTCCTCTTTACCAAAAAGAAGGATGGTTTGCTGCAGCTTTGTGTTGACTACTGGGGCCTTAACCAAGTTACTCAGAAAAACCAATATTCTCTATTGCTCATTGGGGATTTAGTTGATCACCTTTGAAGTGCCAAGATCTATATGAAGATTAACCTCTGGTCAGGATACAACAATGTTTGCATTGCTCCAGGCCATGAATGGAAGACAGCATTCCACACTCATTATAGGCTCTTTGAATACTTTGTGATGCCTTTCAGAATGACTAACTCACTTGCCACCTTCCAGTATTTTATGAACAACATTTTCCATAACATAAACAACGTCTTTGTTATCATATACTTGGACAATATCCTGATCTACTCTGATTCTCTTGATGAGCACTGGGGACATGTACAACAAGTACTAGAGCATCTTCAGCAACACAATCTGCATGCCAAACTGGAGAAATGCTTCTTCCACACCAAGGAAGTAGAGTACCTCAGCATTATTGTATCTCTTGATGAAGTCCACATGGACCTTGCCAAGGTCAATGCCATCACTAACTGGCCTCAACCATGGAACCTCAAGGAACTTCAGTCCTTCCTAGGCTTTGCTAACTTCTATCAGCGGTTTATTGATAACTATTCAGGCATCATCAAGCACCTCACCTGCTTAACTAGGAAGAATATCCCTTAGAATTGGAACGCAGGCTGTCAGAGTGTCTTTGACCTTCTAAAGAAGGCATTCACCTCTGCTCTAATTCTCCACCACTATGATTCATTGCTCTCCATCATCCTCAAGTGTGATACCCATGACTATGCCATTGCTGGCATCATCTCCCAGATAGAATCCAATAGCAAGGACCTTCAACCCATGGCATTCTATACCTGGTTCATGATCACTGCAGAGCTCAACTACGACATCTATGACAAAGAGCTCCTGGCCATTGTCAAAGCATTCAAGCAATGGTGAGTGTACTTAGAGAGTGCACAACACTACATTCAGGTATACTCCAATCACAACAACCTCCAGTACTTCACTACAACAAAGCAACTCAGTTGGCACCAGGCACAATGGTCTGAAACTCTCTCTGAGTACAACTTCGCCATCCATTACTGTCTTGGCCACTTTGGCGCCAAGCCCAATGCACTGATTAGGAGATTGAATGTATATTTGAAAAAGTCCTTTGAAGCAGATTGTAATGCCTTTAACAAATACATCATCATCTCCCCTGAGCACCTCAGCTCTGTCCTACTGCTTAACAAGGAAGGACTGCTCAACCAAATCTGTAGCACCTTTTCCAACACATATTTCAAGGCAAACAACCCCTGAACTGCCACTAACAATTCAGTGGCTGCCCCACACAACTCTCCCTGCTCCACCGCTTTCACCCTCTCTCTCAATGGCAAACCCCTGCTCTGAGATGGTCAGATCTACGTGCCCAACCTTGGATGCCTCCAGCTCAATGTTTTATGACAGCACCATGATCACAAGCTATGCGGACATCCTGACATTCAGAAAACCATCCAGCTCATCATGAGGACCTACTTTTGGCCTGGCTTGAAGAAGAATGTCATTCAGTACATGCACACCTATGAGGCTTGCTTATGAGCCAAGGTTCCATGTCACTGCTCCTTCAGATCATTAAAGCCTCTCCCAATTGGAAAACGACCTTGGTCTTCAATTTTGATGGACCACATCATCAAGCTCCCTGAGTCTGATAGATTCAATGCCATCCTTGTAGTGGTCTGCTGACTCACCAAGCAAGCCATCTTTGTATTCTGTCACACCACTAACTTGGTACCTAAATTTTCATGCCTTTTCATTGTTCATGTCTTTTCTAAGCATGGTCTGCCTGATAATATCATCTCCGACTGAGGTATGCTTTTTGTTTCCAAGTTCTGGCAGTCACTATGTCAGGCCCTGAACATCAAGTCAAACCTCTCAACCACCTACCATAACAAAACTAATGAACAGACTGAGTGAGTCAATCAGATGCTGGAACAGTACCTTTGCATCTACATGAACTACTTGCAAAATAACTGGTGCACAGAACTTTCCATCACTGAGTTCACTTACAACAACTCCCCTCATTCTGCCACTGGCATGTTCCCTTTCTTTGTGAATAAGGGATACTATCCCTGGCTCACCATCTTCCTTCACAACATTCTCTCATATGTCACTCATGAAGTCATCCATGATCTTCAATCTCTGCAAGAGTATCTCCAAACTGAGATCACCACAGCCAACAAAGCATACAGCAAGCATGCTGACTTGAAGTGAATCAGCACTTTCAATTGGCTGATCAGCTCTCTTATATGGCTCAATTGCTGACATCTAAAAATATGCCAACCATCACTAAAACTTGATCACAAACAATTTGGCCCATTCAAAATTATCAAGAAGGTCTCATCACATGCCTACTGACTCACCCTCTCTGCTGGTATGAAGAGTATCCACTCTGACTTCCATGTCTGACTTCTTGAATGCCACAACTCCAACACTTTCCTTGGTCAATACAATACTATGATCCTCCCCCTCCAATTGAAGTTGACAGAGAAGACCACTACAAGATGGAGAAGATCCTTGACTCCCATATGTACTGGAGCAAGGTTCGCTACCTAGTCTGGTGACTCAGGTATGGACCTGAAGATGACACCTAAAAACTCTTTGACAGCCTCAAAGGAGCTGCTGACATGCTCCAAGACTTTCATAGGTACTTCCTTGATAAGCCATGGAATTCCTGATCCTGGTAAAACATCACAAAGACAGTTGTGGGTGCAACCCCTGTCTCTCAGATTGACTAGGAATTCAACTTTCACCAGCACCTTAAAACCCTCTTTCTCTTCCTTCTCTCCACCAACCCCTACCACTTTCCCAACTCCGACGTAGCTACCACACCAACCCTGAAAGCCACTTCCAACTTTCCTACACCCATACTTTACCAATCAAATCACTCGAGCCAACCTCAAAAGCCATCTATGTCATTCTACTCTATTTTATTTACACATCTTATCAGCTTATCTCATTTTTATCTCATCATGCTTTGGGAATGAAGACCAAGAAAAAGGAAGATTCTATAAACAGAACTAAGATATGAAAAAGACTATATAGCTAAACAGACCTTAGAGAATGACTAGGACTGCCTTAATGGACCTGAACCATTCCCCTTCTTACTCTCAAATCCTGACATTTCCAAAGCCAACAACAGATCTTCCTGAACTTCATTGGCAATGTCTTCAGGGGCTGAAGTATAGGCAACAGGCCAAATGCTTCAGGGAGTGCTGCCATCGGTACGAGATACCCCAATCCAAAACAATTGCCCGTCCCAAATCCTCTAACTTCACGTCAACCTTAAACAGTATTGAATGCTTGGACTGGACCAGACCATCACAAATGGCCTCAGTGGACTGAGTAGTCATGTTGAGAAGGGCATAGTGAGTACAGATAACCTCTGAATTGGCATCAGTGCTGGCAAGTCATAAAAAGCTAAGGAACTCACTCAGAAATCATGCCTGCTCAATAGCCATGCACTCAATCAACCACCTATGCTGGACCAATGTGTCCTGCCCATCTCTGATGGAGATCAATGGAGCAACCTCAGTCAGCGGCACCTCCTCCCCCCCCCATCTGCACACTGATACTAGTGCCCTATGGGCACAAAAAGGGAGGGGAGCAAAGGAGGGGAGCAAATCAGAGTAGCTGGTCTGAGTGGCAGAGAGAAGGGGCAGCATAGAGACGCAGTCACACATGGAGCTCAGAGGAGTTCTCCAGAGGACAAGGAAGGTGATGGGATGACCATAGTTGATTGCCAACATACTTTTGCCACTATAAAGAGTCAGTGCCTGGTGTTGCCTTTCTTTCCTGAGTTCTCGCCTATCGTTCCAATGGACTTTGAGGAGCCTAGTGGCCCATTGACAGGTTTAGCAAAGGCCTGGGAGAAGCATTGTGCCATGACTGCGCCAAGCCAATCTCCTTCCTCAAAATGTTCTTGTGTGGAGACTCTGCCCTTCTAGAATCCTCCTACCTTCTCATAAGTATTCTCACCATTGTTGAGGCTGCCCTTTAATCTTGTTGCAGCCAGCTTTGTACTTGCTTCAATTGCTTGCTGGTCATGTCATGCCAGATGCAGTCCCAGAACAAGGACCTGCACTAACAATCCCAAGAGGCCTGCACTGGATTAGAGCAGGAGCGAAGAAGAGTTATGGCAGTGACTAGTGAGTCCAAGTGCCTGAGAAAGTTGGAGCTGCAGTAGTGATAAGAGGCAAGGGCAGCGCAAGTGGAACTGGAGCATCTTTGATGAGCAACCTATTCTCTGAGTCTAAAAGAGGAGGAGAAAGAGGTATGCTCACAGATATCTCCCAACGTGCCTTGAGGGAACAGCTGAGGTGGCTGTCATGGCAGTACCAGCACACACCAGGTTTCTCTTTTAAATCAGGGCATGGCACTGCCAGCTCACATGCTGCCCCACGATGATGCAACAATCACACTACAACAGAGTTAGTGGCAGCTCAAAAAGCAGAACCAGATATCACTTACCAGTGCATTGATGTCCCACCACTCCTGGAATGGACCAACTGGGGACAACTCAGAAACACTATGCTGAGTAGGTGACATGGTGAAGGCAGGACAAACTGTGAAGATGAGCTTGATTTTTCAACTTTATAGTTGATTGAACAGTTTTTCCACTCCTGCCTCAGAACAAACTACTGGCACAACATGCATCTCAAGGGTCTCAATGCTAGAGAGGGAGTAATGTCATGACCCATCATTTTTGCTCACTTATCCTGCACAACTTTCCTGCCATGCACTTTCATCACTGATGTATTCCAATGTGCCTTAAGCATCAGTCGCTTGCATTACTGACCTAATCTGCATCTCTGATTGCATCTTCAACACTCTCTTTTAAGACAACATTCCTGAAACATGCCACAATAGCTTGCTATAGCTGGCCTCCACATCTGACTATCTACAAACTAATCATACAGTTCTGCGCCGTGTGTCTTGGCACCTCCCTCAACCCTCTTCAATGTTGTTCCAGTGATTCATCCTGCCATAATACTTAAACCTTCATACCATGGTAGTTAGCCCTTAGTCTCAATATTGCCAACTCTTTTATTCAAGTCTGTTTTACTTTTTACTGTCATACTAAGCCTCCCAGCTCTTCTCAATCTATTCTGTTTTCTGTTTTCATTTGCCAATGCTGCTCTAAGTTCTCTGATTGACCTTTCTCTCATTGGACTTCACATTGTTGACTTTCAAACCCTGACTCCTCTATGCATCTTGTGTTCTCAACGACTAAGACCACTTTGATGCCCTGTAAGTCTACATGCCAATTTGCAGATCTCTCCAACTAGTGGGTTATTGCTCTAGATGAGAGCCTCTGAGTCAGCAGAACCTGACACATTCTCACCTAGATGTATTTTAATAATTAAAGACCATTAGTTATATTTTGAACATTTGTTTTTTCTAAGTCTTCTTTTGTACCACTCATCTTTAAAAAGCTGCCAGATCACTCTTACATTCTATTACTCAATGCTTTGGATACTATACATTTTTATAGATTGTCCATAATTTATTCCATCTCTGCCTCTTTTCTTTGAATAAATTACTTATATTTTAGAAGAAAAGGCACACATAGTTCACCTTTTCTCTAACATGTATCTAAGTGACTGAGCATGTTATTACTGTAAAAAAACTAGTTTTAACCAGTTAATTTAAAAGCTGATTGCTGTCTCAAAAAAACTAGTTATAGCTCTAGAATATACATATATTTTTTAAACATACTGATAGTAAGCAGATAAAAGTAAATAATTGTATGTAAAGAATAAAACATAATAAAAGAAAAATTGTATGTAAAAATGTAAAAATAAATAAATGTGAAAGAGGAAAAAAAGTCAAATAACAAGTACAACATTAATGCAAAAAAAAAATAAAAGGTTATAAAGTAACAAAAACAATGTTGAAGTATATTTTCATACTTTATTTCTCATGCTAAAAGCAAGCAGAAGTTTTCTAAGGCCTCAACACTTCATTATAAAGCAGCTACTATATTAGCACACATTAAAAAAGCAAAAAGAAGCAATCTTGAGCTTTAATAAGGTCATCTGCTGATGAAGTGCACTAATCCTCAAAGAAAAGGCCTCATAAAGAAAAGAAGGCTGTCTATTGCGAAGACAGCAATAGTGATAAAAATGAAAGTAATGATAATGAGAAGAATGACAATAAAGATAAGGAGAAGGATGAAGTTGAGATAATTAAAGTCAATTTACAACTTAACACATAAAAGAGCACACTCATCAGAAAATAAAGAGATGGCCTTGAACCACAATACATTCAAGCAATGGCATCCCTTCACAAGATCAAAAAGAACCAACATCTAACTATGTCAGCATAAAATTCATCAAAGAAACAAAGCTTGAAGTGCTGAAAGACTGCTGATGTAATATCTGAAAGTAAGTATTAATTTGTGTGAATCAGATAAACAAGTTATTGATTCACTTTGAGAATGGATAAAAAGTTCATCCAACAACATGGTAATAATATAAGTCAACAAGCCTTTCATACTGAAGAGAATTCTTCTTGTTACCAGCATATCTGGCAACATTACAAGCAATATAAGGTGAAATATGCAGAAAGAGAGATCTCTGAAAACCATTGAGCAATTCTGTGAGATATTTGAAAAGAGATGCAAAAAGCAAAGAAACTGAAGAACAACAATGATTAATTTACTCTTAACTTTGACAAGGTAAAAAAACTAAAAGAGTTCATGAAAAAGAAATTGGCCTTAGTAAATAAGGCTGTATTTTGCAATGTATTGATTGCTATAAAGCTAAAAGCTATCAAGGCAGACTTACCAACAACAAATGATGTTAAGAATTACTCAAGCAATGAATATATGCAGCACTAAAAGAATATTAAGAAAACAATTGAAGTGATTGAAACAAATGTCAATCTAAACTCATATTCAATATATGCATGATAAGCTGAGCTGCTCCTAAAAAAAGTTTTTGTTACTATAGATTACTGGTTCAAAAACAAGACTTATGCAACTTACTTAGGAGTAATGGTGCATTGGATTGAAAGTTGTTGATGGTAAATAAAAGCTATGCTCTGAAATCATTAGTTTTCAAGCTTTATCTAAAAATTACACAAGCTAGAATATAAAACAATATTCAATGAGATGCTGGAATCATGTTGAATTCACCAGTTTGAATCACAGCAAAGTGAGCAAATGATTATCTTGATCTTGATTTGATCCTACATTAGATTACATTTATAGTGTGCTATACTCAATAATACATCCACCAACAATACACTTTGTCACACCATCAAAGTTATTCATGAATGCTGAAATCTGATGTAGAAGAGTGAGGAGAACCAACTTCTTTTTGATGTGATCACTGCTCTAGTAACTAGTTGTCTTGAGCTATGTAGTTAATCTCAGCACCATTAATGTGATATTCTTCATCACTTGTATTAACAAGGTTGAAACTACAATAGCTGTAAAGAAACAGTTTTTTTCTTGAACATATCCAATTTAGCTTGGCTTAGTTTAGTATTGTTGGCATTCTATTAGTTACCTTCTAGACCACTCAGCATTTCTTTATCTTCTTCTGCCAATATTAGTCATCTTATATAAGTCATTGATCAAATGTCCTACTAATCTTTGATTATTGTTAGTTATTTTTCTTTATATACCTCAGGCTGATGTATCATATAATGTTAGTCATAGATAACCAAAGATATAGTATACATGCTTTGGCCAATATGCAAGGTGGTCACTGAATGCTGGATTATCAAGGAGCTTCTGAATATACTTGAAAGGATCATGGTGCCAAGGCTACCATTGTTACACCATTTTCATTTGCACAATTTTTATGTATGTCAATAATTTTGCACTTCCACTGAGGTCTGATTGGTAGCTGATTGATCTTTTTCAGAAAAGAGTATGTGTTGTGGAAGGATGATTGAGTGCACTGTTGGATTTGATTTTGTTCATTAATGAGTGATTTATATTAATGTTGGAACATTAACTTACAATGGGTAACTTAAAATACTCATCAATCAACTTCTGGCCCATATTTTTAATCAATCACTGAGCAAGTTCCCATTTTTCTTGATCTGCAAATGGTGCCCACTCAGTTTGTCCACTTTGGGCCTGCTTTGCTTGCAACTGCTCAAACTCTGTTTTCCCCCATCTATCATCAAGCTCTTTCACAACTGCCTCAAGATATTCTTCTACAAACTGAGATTGTTGTTGGGGGTCATGTACATCAGCAATGCCATCATCTTATAGTGAAGGATCTCTATAAAGAGGTGTTAGTGATGGAACTTCAAGCAGCAGAACTTTTAGTGGCATCAAAATATCAAGAAGTGGGTGATAGTCTGTATTCATCTCTGTATCAGTATTGAATTCCTTTATAGGAATGTTCAGCATTGGTTCCTGTGCAGAGTCTATGTGTCTCTTCTGAATGGAGGGCAGCATGACTGTTGTTGGGTTTTGCAGATGATGTTGCCATGCTGCAAAACATTCTGGTGAGTGGCTGACATAACAACTAATTGCTGCTTGAGTCTGATAACTTTTATAGCAGTACAGGCACCATGGCTTGATCTAAGACATTGAACATTATCTGAGATGGATAGATTTTTTGGAGTCAGATTGTGCCAGGACTTGGGACTTTGGATTTGGCTGAGGTCCTGCTCCAATAGCACACATGAAACTTGGTCCTTGGCAGTCACATTTGCATGTATTGCAGTTTGTTGACTTGTTTTTTTTTGTTGGATGTTTTGTAGTGTGCATAGGTATAAAATGGATGGCCTTAGCAACTTATAAAATGTGTGGGCTTCCTCTTCATAGTTTCATTCCCAATTTCTTTAGTCTTCTTTCATGGCTCATAGATTTTCAACTATGTGACCCATCTCTGCCTCACAATATAAACCAAAAAAATACTTAAGAGCCTTTATGCTGAGAGCAGCATCCTACTGAAAAAATTCAACAACAAGGTTAAATTTCTATGTTTTCCTCACTGCATTGGCTTATTGTTATTAGCTGAAGAATGTGCTGAGGCAGTGACTGCACACCAAGAGAAGGAAGCAAGAAAAGCAGTCAAAGCCTGATGTCAGCAAGAGTGATGATGATGACAGTGAGGAGAGTGAGTTGAACAACAAGAATGTCAAGACTACAGTAAGTGGTTCACATCCCTTCTTTAATTTTCACTGTTCTCATTCATCAAATTAGTCTGTGACTCACTCTGTACCATTGTGTCTTACTCACATCAAAAACAAGGCTCTTACCAAGAGAATTTCTCAGGTCCCTCTAAGTCATAATCAAGAATGATGCATTGGCTATAAACAATGTATATCATTATTTTGTACTTTGTTTAATTGCCTTTTTATCACACTGCAGGAGCACAGTTGTTCCAATTACTGTAAAAAATACTTACTTCACAGATCATTATCATCTGCATCTAGCAGCTCTAAGCAGTCCTTATTGCAGAAATCTGGATCCTCTCTCTATAATGCTCCTCATAGATTAACAAGATTTTGTAAACAATATCTGTTGTCATCACCACCATTGGTCCACTCCACAAAAGTCTTTAAGACTAGTGAAAATGCCTGGCCTCATATCAAAGACTATGATGATCTGACTCAAGAATGATATCTTTCATGGCATCACTTTATATTGAGTTATGCTCAGCACAAATTCAGCCTTCCCTGATCATGCTGAAGAGACTCAAGCAGCAATCAATATCTAGGCTTAAGTTTGTGCTGATTTTGCTTAAGTTTTCATTGACTCCTCAGATTTTTAAGTTGGTGAGTCATATTCTGTTTCTCTTTGTCTTCATTGTCATGCTGATTATGTTTTATAATACAGATCACCAATTTGAAATTGCAGCTGCGCAAAGAACTAAAGACAAAGGCCACATCTCTTATTGAAGTCTTTTATGGCTTTGAAACTGGCCATAACAGAAAGATCATCAAAAAAAGTCATGACAAGGCCAAGTGGCCCAAAGAGAACAATCATTATGTTTATAAGGTATGATTATGTCTCTCACTAATATTCATTGCTTACTTCTTTCTTCAAAGGTACCTGATGACAACATCAATAACTGCCAAGGTCTCTATTAGAGCAAGCTTGTTCAGAAGATCATTAATGCCATGTGGTTCAAGAACAAGGAGGATGTGGGGGTTGTTTTCTTTGACAACTTCTCACTATTCCTCCTTTCTGCTCTAGCTCTTGTGCTCACCATAGTATGTAATGCAACAATGCCTCACTCATTGGTAATGTACTCACTTGATATACAGATTGATTGTTGCATTGAAGAGTGGATGACCAGCATCAGGACTCCAATCCATTTCTTGAGCAAGCTGTATTGTGAGATGTACCTTGCACACTTGAAGCAAATTGAAGAATTCAAGAAGTATACAACAGAGGTGCATCCATTCAAAGTCTTGGATCCAATCCTGATAAGACTCAACAATCGTGGGAAGTAAGTCATTTTATATCTGATAACACCAAGTCTCATTCCATGTCAGATTCAATGTGGGTGCTCAGCCAATATCACAGCTCAATGTTCTGACAATTGCTTCTACAGCCTTTGCTGCTGCAGTTCAACAATATCACAATGATACTGACACCAATACTGATGGTGAAGCTGGCCCTTTGGACTCTGATGAAGAGTAGAGTATAAATAGCTTCAAGTCATCACATACATAATAAATTCTGTTTCTCTTTCGTGCCCATGATCTGATGCAATGAGATTCAAGCAATGTATATATTGCTACTCTAGGAGGTCATATCTATTAGTTCCATATAGTTCTATACTAACCTATGTAGCCTACCAAACCTACTAAGCTAGCGTGATATGTAGTTGATATGGTAATATTGGTAGCACCTTATAGTACAACATACTTCACATGCATAGCTACAAAGCACTATAAAATAAGGGGAAGTCTACATGTCTACGAATGCTATATTGGTCATGTTGTACTCTGTATACAATGGGCTTTTTCCTGATTCTCAGAAGGAGAATGAAAATAGTGGAATCAAAGATGTCAGTGTGGAGATGAACAGAGGTGGGGCAGATGGCTGGGAGAGTTTCTCGTCCACAATTTCA
Source organism: Termitomyces sp. Mi166#008 (assembly GCA_018857285.1). Classification (NCBI taxonomy): domain Eukaryota; kingdom Fungi; phylum Basidiomycota; class Agaricomycetes; order Agaricales; family Lyophyllaceae; genus Termitomyces; species Termitomyces sp. Mi166#008. The sequence goes on along the minus strand of JABAKA010016093.1, from coordinate 28,462 downwards.
GAAATGGTCATGTAGTCTGTAGCAGGATAGCTTGTGGAACTTGCGAGACCCGGCATAGTTACCATTATGTCTGTTGTGAAAATTTATATTCTGTGCTATTTACCTCCTTACGAGTAGCCGGCTCTGCGGACGGAGTGCGCCCTCCTGTGCTTATTCAATGAACCACAGGATAGGCGGGCTGGAACAGACCGACGGATCACGTGCACCTTCGTCGTCGTCGTCGCCGCCTCACGCAGGTCACTCCGCACAATGAGCTTCCAAGATATCGAGGCTGGCGTCAGCAACCCACACAGTTCACTGCTGGACACATCGAGCCCACAAGATGCCTCCTTCACGGCTCTGCAGTCTTCCCTTTCACTCCAGGTCTTCAAGATGAATGCAAACGTTCAGGGAATCCTCAAACTCGTAGATCAACTGGGGACTGCAAAGGACTCTGCGGCCCTGCGCAAATCACTGTGCGTACCCAAAACCAATCATTAGTTGGCTCAAAATCAATCATAGACTTTGCAGGCATGACCTCACAGAGACCACACGTGCAATGGCGAAACGTGGCTCGGAGGACCTCAAGAAGCTATCGGCGCTACAGACGTCGCTTGTACGAACACCACTCTAGCCGATCCTGTACCTATGTTGATACTTTCTTTCTCCGTAGCCTCATCAGAAGACAGTACTCCAGAAGACATCCCACGACCTCCAGCTCTCACTCGTCGCTTTCCAACGCGCACAACAAGTCAGTGCCGAGCGTCAACGGACTGTCGTCCAAGGTGTAAAACTTGCAGTCGAGGATGAGCACACACCAGATTCACCGTGAATATATTCCTCGCCATCCACTACTCCATCTAAGGCTTAAGTTATCGCAGGTCTCATGAGAATCCGACCACGTTCCGCCAAGCTCAGATTCTCCAACAACAGCTGTCGCCGCACGAGCTCGCGTACCAAGAATCCCTCATACAAGAGCGTGAGGCTGAGATACGGGAGATAGAGAGTGGTATGCATGAGCTTGCCGAAATCTTTAGGGACTTGGGAACGCTCGTCGGAGAGCAAGGCCAGATGATTGGTGAATCTCTCTTTTCTCCTTCCAATACCTACTCATTCGGTTCCAGACGACATTGGCAATAACATATTCTCAGTGGCGAACGATACGAGCGAAGCCGCACAGGAACTGACAACAGCACACCAATACCAACGAAGAGCAGGTCGTCGTGCTGCTTGTCTCATGCTCATCCTTGCTGTAGTCGTTGCCGTGGTTCTGTTGGCTGTGAGTCGTTCGTTTCAGCGTCGTGGTACTCTCATCACTAACCGCGTCCTAACAGGTCCTATCATGATTGATACCCTATTGATTTGAGGAATTTTATACTTACTATGTATTCGGTAATTATGTTATTGGACTTTCGTGTTTCCTTGTCGCTGGTCGTGTTAGAACTAATTACATGGACCTTTAATGGTAAGAAAGAAACCAACCCAATCGGTATGTGGGGATTTGGAGGATAATATGTTTCGTAAGATTTCACGCTTTTATCGAGGTTGCGTAACTTCTCTCATATTTCACGGTGAACTCAAGCCAGGAAAAACATACGAATCATCTGAACAGTATCGAGAGGATTCTTCTACGTGAGCTCAAGCTCCATCTCGCTTTCCTGATCCCCACTCTTACCACGTAACCTCTCCTTTCCCTCTCGCGCCCATAGCCAGACTCTCCCGAATCAAACTCAAAAATAAAATGCCCATACCATCATCGCATTAACGTTTTAGACTCTAGAGCACCAATGAAAGGTTCGGAATGCAAACAGCTGCTGGCCTAAAAGTCGTGGGAAGCCAGCTAGCCATCTTCGGACTGTGGCATGCATGTGAGGCGCAGTGCGACGTGTCGACGATGGACATTCTACGTCGGATCTTTCGGCCCGGAATTCATTTCAACGTCAGTTCGATTGGAGTACTTACCGTCATTATCTATAAAGGACGGCTAACGGCAGGTACGGCTATAATTCGGGTCAGCTCCATACAAATACAGCGAATGGTCAACCATGCGCCCCCAACCCCTATGATCCAAATGTCAAATTATCGGCCCAACAAATTACCGGATTCTTTCCAGCCCGTTCTTATGATACACTGCCTCAAAGATAAAAACATATCCCGCTTTCTTGGTAAATTTCCGTCCTTTGTGTCTCCACCATGTGGAACTACCTCATATTTCTCGCTGCAACAGGCCAACTTGTCAACGCCCACTGTACGTATGACTAAAATACCAGAAAGCCAGTCATTCTACTCAACTCCTTCCATCTAGACACATTCCCTGACCTCTATGTGAACAACACCTTATCTAGCGATTGGAAATACGTGCGGATGACCGCAAATCATTATTCTCAAGCCCCCGTAAGGCCTAATTTGTGTATCCGCACGACATACGTTTGATTAGTGTCCAAAGGTCACCGATGTCACGAGCTCTGCGATTCGATGCTACGAATTGGACAGTACTTCCGCAACCTCAGCAGGTATCGCGACCGTCGTTGCTGGTTCAACGGTTGGCTTCAAAGCAGACAATGTAATGGGTCATCCTGGAGTGCGTGCTACTCGATCGCCGCCACCCATCTACCTTTGAAATTAAGTCCAATCTATAGTCTTTCTCCGCCTACATGACCCCAGCTGTTCCTGTTGCCAACTCGAACAACGCCGGGCTCGGCAAGACCTGGTATTATTCGATCTTTCGATTTTTTGTTGCGGCGTCTTGACTCTGTCCAGGTTCAAGATCTGGGAATGGTCACCGTCCTGGTCACCCAGCACGGGCCTAGTGTTTAATTCGGAAAGTGCGCAATGATGGTCGTATTCAGATATTTTCACTGGCTAGAAAAAAATCACAGACATCTGGCAGTTTAACTTCACAATCCCGAAGAATACACCTAACGGGTGGGCATGCTTGTGTGCACTTCATACCACCAGGTTGAATATCGTGTTGTTCATACAGACAGTACTTGTTGCGTGGTAAGCTCTCTAGAGTTCTGGATCTTACTGTTGACAAGATCCTCATAAATCGCAAGGGGAGCAAATTGCTCTGCACGTGGCCTCAACTGTTGGAGGCGCTCAGGTTAGTGCGATAATCCATAGTTTCTCGGAATCATTGATCATCCTCCAGTTCTACATCGGCTGTGCACAAATCAATGTCGTAGGTGGCGGTAATGGCAATCCTAGCCCTACCGTGTCCTTCCCTGGTGGGATTTACTTCGTATTCACGTTCGACTGTCTAACAACCTCTTTGAAGGTGCTTACTCCGCCACAGACCCTGGTATTCTCCTCAGTAAGCGAACTCTCTCTTGCAATATCTTCATTGTCCAATATTTCTAGATATCTATGCCCTACCGGCCGGATATTCAGGTTACCAAGCCCGTAAGGATTTTCGTCACCTCATGTATCAGGTGATTATACATTCCGTTTGCAGCCGGCCCTGCTGTTTGGAGAGGCTGATACTAAGGATCGTTTTCGTCTGGCAGCAGTGCTCGGAGGTAGACTTGAAGAGAGGGAAGATAGTAAGGAGGGCACTATTTAATTCGTTGCCCTTACTAGTTGCGTAATTGACTACTTTCTGAACATGTTTAGCTCTGTCCCCTCATATTTTCGCTCCTTAGCGTTCCGTGCTTCATTCTTTAACTTTCGTGCATTCCACGCCACTCCAATTTCTAAAACTGCCACGGAGAAGACGAGCCATCAACGTCGTACTTAATGAAGACCGTTCTATGCAAAGAAGTTTTGCGTAAGGACAGAACTCGCCAAAGTCATGTCAAAACTAGAATACTTCCGTGAATAAACGTGGTGACTCTTCTCATGATTCTTCAATAACAGGCCAGATGCTTCAATACACATGGTGATCCTACAAAACTCGAAGGAGGTCACTTATTTCTATCAAACTCCGGTTCAAAATTGTAAATGATAACCCCGCGTTTGTGAGCAAGGAATAGGCGCTCATCACTTCTAGCCTGTCGAGGCTTTATGCTTGAGGCGACACTTGTAAGTCCTGGGACTGTCAAACTAAAATTCCCTAATCTGAAGCAACACCACCCTTGAACAGTTTCCTGGTCGCTGACATCAAAAGGACCCTTATGCTATGAGTTGGGTAAAGGTCTGAACTTTGTTTATGCGTGCTCTATTAGTATAATCGAGGTACTTATCTTTTGAAAATATCATGTAGATCAATATGTTCCATTGGCATGTTGTCGCTTCGCAGACTTCCCACTAGACATTCCTGGGTTCCCTGAACTCGCCGCAGAAGGGGCTTACTCTTCAGTGTCATCGATGTCAAAGACATCGTGTCGCATGCTGGCGCGGTTTATACGTTTTATTGCTCAGCTGTATTCTTGCTGGCATCGTCATATTTTAGCGAGGATCGACGTATTGGTGGTGATTATATTGACGAGATCAGAAAATCTTTGTCTCTAACTTGGGTATTTCTTTCAGCCTAAATAGGAGATCGACACACCGGGTCACACAGCAGCTATCGCTGATTCTCACCCAGAGCATATTGCTTGCAATCAGGCATCGCCGTGGTCGAAATTTACAGCTAAACCACTTGCGGGCCAACAATGTATGGCTTCGGCTGCTACCACAAAATTTACGGTCGAGCTATTCTGAAGTGCCACAACGCTGCCTTCGACTTTGCTGACTACCCACGGGGATGAAGTGGATACAAACTCCGGCCGCACGCTGGAGCAAGCCCTGAGCTTGTTTGTTTAATCCACACATAAGTCCCTAACTGATCTAGGAAAGACTCCGGTTGTTTGGGAGGAGATGGTGCTGGAACATGATGTTGCGCTTCCGAAGACAGCAGTGGTTATGTACGTGTCATAGGATTTATCGACCATGACGCGTCGTTAACCAAACAACCTCTCTCCACAGGTTCTGGATCTCTTCGCAGCATGCTGCTTCCGTAGCAGCGAAAGAATTCCACATCGTACATGCACCTTCAGATTACTTTTATCTTGTGAGATCATTATGGTGTAGCGCCCAGTGATCTGAATACTGACGGCTTCTTGAGGACTGTGGTGCAGGCGAATGGCTCGGTCAAGATCCCACTGGGTTAGTTCACCCATTTCCAGAATATCGGTGTCAGACGTTCACAGCATTCGCAGAAATAGCTGGTATGATCCATTCAAGACGTGGCAGAAGGTTCATAATCAATAATACCTATGCTTGGAGACGGTTGCTTATATTGAATCATATATAGTCCTACACATTTGACCCTTTCGCAAATCTTACGAATAAACAAACACAGCTTGTTCTTGGAGGTCTGAAGAGCGTTGTATCCGTAGAAATGTGATGTTGACATGCACTGTTTCCCACAGGACAGCAGCTCCTATGGACGGAACAGTCGTCACCCGAGAACTTGGACTCCATCGTTTGGCCTCGAGCCGCTAGCTCAGCTGAAGTGGGCAGAAACCATTAAGCACAAACAGACTCGTACTGACAAAGAACGTTAGATTTTCTGGACTGGTGTCCGGACGGGACTGCATGCAACGTTGGTTCTGCACTACCGCGGTTGCATGATATGACGAAGAGTCGATGGCATCTCTGTGCTCGTCACAAAATAAAATTAGGGCTTGATAACGATCCTGCGTCAAGCTAGGGGTTAACAGAACAAATATAGGGGAATTTATCTTGAAAGGAGTGCATAATAGACAGTATTCCATGTCAAAGCTTCTCCGAGTTCATAGTAACGCAAAGACAAAGCCTCCGCTATTGACCACTACTGACTAAGGATATCAGAATTGGACGATTCGGTTCAATTGCAAAGATTAATCTCGCCCCTTCGTCCCATAACACGAGACTTACGAAAAAGTAACAAAATCTAAGCCGTGTGTGATCAGGTTTTCCGCCGTTTGTTGCGTCCCCCTCCTTCCTCTGACTCAGCGGCCCTCTTGCTCTTCTGTCCGGCAATCCTCATGTGCTCCTTCTTCTTCTCTTTCTCCTTCTCGCTCTTGAGCGCCTCCTCCTTGGCGAGCCTTTTGCGTCTTTCCCGCTTTTGCTCATCCTTTTTCTCTTTCCGCCGGGCCACTTGATCTTTGCGCAGGGCCCGTATTTGTTGTAGCAACGCCACAGCCTTACGTTCTTCAGGTTCCATCACTACAGCACGCTTCTGGAGGTATGTCTGCCCACGCTGTGGAAGCATAACTTTAGGCTTTGAGGCATATGGCAAGGCAGCTTGCAACTTCTTTGGTACGACCAGGGGATTGAAACGTCGTGCCGGTCGCTCGATTGGCTTATAGGTCGAATTGACATTGAGCGGAGTCTTTAGCCCTCCGTCGCGCCGCACTTGGCCCGTGAGACGCATACCCGTCCATTTCCCTTTGTCCGAGAGCAGTAGAGATGTCACAGGATTATAGTACTTGCGAGGTTGGACGGAGTACCATGCCCGAAGAAAGATGATATCTGATTACATGGTCACTAACACGATAAAGAGCACCAGGGCGAACGTACCACTCTTCAGAACCTTGTCTTCAAAAGTTGCCCTAAACGCACCATCCGGTTTCGGCAAGGCCTTCTTAATCTGTCCTCTAATGCCCGAAACAGTCCTGATATTAGCACCCTCGAATTTGACAACTTCTAGAGCGCTATTGAACATATCTTTGACAAACGCCGTATTCTTGAAGATTTTATATGGTACACCTGTCAATTTTATCTTCTTGACAATCTTCGCCGACCGATCAATATTAAGGACTACACCAGTCGCGCTGATCCTAAATCCTAGGCTGGAGCCATCGAGCGAGTTGAAGGCACAGAAACCCGTATTGGGGAGTGATACGGGCCCGTAGAACGTTGCATAGCAATGCATATGCTCTGGTGTGTACTTGAGCATGCGCATACGAATTGAGTGGTCATCGAGTGAGTATATCGGCACCGTCTGGAAGCGACGCCATCCCACCGAGATGATCAGTGGGTCATTGTTCTTCAAGGTACGCGTAAACCATCGGTGACGTTTGATGCGCACTTGCACAAACCCAAAGCGCTCCTCGGCCGGGAGTAGCCCTCCAAGTATGAGCGGATAGGTAGGGTCAAAGTTCTCGATAAGTTCGCAAGGAACATCGACGAGCTCGATGCGGATATATTGTCCAGGACGGAAGCCTTCAACGAGGATCCGTGCTTCGGCATCGATTCCTTCAAACTCGGCACGATTCAAAGCGAGCTGGCGGGCCATTTCGTCTTTTTTCTCCTCGTAAAAGTCCAATTTGGCGGACTCGGGATCATCGTATTGAGCATCAAATTTCCGTTTGAGAGCCTCCTTTTTAGCTGTAAGTGCTGCTGCAGGGTCTGCATCCTCGATGCCCTTTAGATCCTCTTTACCCTCCTCATTTGCGTCTTCATCACCATCATTGTGGGACATCTCATCGTCCCGAGGATTGTCGTCTCTTGTAATGAATAGATGCCGTATTGACTCCAGTACTTCCTCATCCTCCCAACGCTTTAACTCTTCCTCGCTAAGACTCTCCTTGCTCCGGTCCAAGATCTCCTCTACTGTACCGGCTTTCGTCTTGACTCGGAAGAAATCATCTATCATCTCATCCTCATCCTCCTGCGCCTTTTCCACATTATCCTTGAGATCTCGCAAGATTTCTTCAGGCGAAAGCTCTGATGAATAGATCAATTTCATCCAATCCTTCCGACGGGCCTTCTGGACGGACGAGAGGGTGGCTTGCGTACGTGTCACTAAATTTTGCTTCCATCTAGGTGTCTCCTCGTCTTCATCGTCAACGCCTTTGTCGCCTTCATCGGCACTGGGTATATCCTCATCCTCCTCATTGTCAAACAGAACTCTACCTTGATCTCCACCATCGTTATCATTTCCAAGGTCAGAGTCACTCTCTGCATACTCAACCTCCGTATGCTGCTTGGAGGAGGAAGGAATAGAGCGCGTGGGCTGACGTAGGGAAGTACGACCAGTGTTGGTTCCTCGTGAATGGAATAATGACGCCTGATTGTCCTCTTCATCTTCATCTCCATCCTCATCCGAGTCAAAATCGTCCTCACCATCAGAATCACTCTCTTCACCGTCAAATCCTTCATCGTCTTCATCATCCTCACCTTCTATATCCACCTCTTCTTCAACAGTAAGGTGTTTCGCTGATGATCCTAGTAGCCGAACTTGGCTTCTAGCGACGACATCTTCGAGCGTAACCTCTGCGTCCTGGAGGTCCATAACCATCTGCTCGCCTTCACCCTGGATCACTATAAACCAATAAATTTCTGCTTGACAGTAGAAACTAAACGACGCTCTCACCATCATTTCCACGAGTGAAGCTCCCCGGTACATTGATCCAAACTGCATCCCTGTCATACATCACACCTCCCACGTCGCACATAGGCGCATGCAGGACCAATTTCTTCTTTTCGCTCAGCTTCCTCTTCTTCTCCTGTTCCGGATCTGCTCCAGGAAGTGGGCACGGATCACCTAGCGCCTCCACACTTTTCACTGCCAGATCACCCACACCTGGAACATGCACTCTTGCTCCGGTTCGCAAATGTGTGCCGCGTACGTACCCGTACATTGTCACTGTTCGATTGCACTTGCCTCCTGACGTGCGAATCTGCTCCCGTGGCGTGAGGTCTTCGATGCGGTCTGCGAGGACATATGTGTGCGTGTTTCGGAAAACGAGCGGGCGGAATTTCATCACGGAGATGAACCGCGAGAGGTTGAGAATCTCCGAGTCAGGATATCGTCCATTCAACACGCCTGAGAGATAGAAGAGTTTTGCCCCGGCATATATTTCGGTCCAGAAACGCTTTTTAAGTGCTTTCTTTGTCGCACGAAGGGTAGCGGCTTTTTTAATGAGGTCAAGGTGGGTTAGGACGCCGATAACTTTAGGGAAACCATGGGCCTGAAGTATATTAAGGAACTCAAATGTTTCCTGAAGCACGAGTACATAAGTCCACATTCTTAAGGCACCTGCTAGATCATGACGCACCATTTCAAAACCAAATGAGGCGTCAATCATGAGAAGGACAAGGTCAGCAATTTTGCCAATATCAATCATACTGTTGAGGTCATTATTGCATTCGATAAACGTTAGCCGTCGTTTCTTCCCGCTAACCACCGTGATAGGACCCTTAGCATTGTTCAACGTCTGCTTTGAATATCTTCTCACAAGACTCTTGAGTAAAGTAGTCTTGCCCACACCGGGGGGACCCACAATAGCAACGATGACAGGTGGTGGCTCGTCGTCGGGTGTACGATTGACTAGGGGCACGTGAAGTCGAGTCTGGTCGCGCTCAACATTCCGCCTGCCCTGCCGATCCGCACGAAGGCCTGATTTTGGTGCAAATGCCTGTATAGAAGCCGTTTGTAGGCCAATGATGAGATGAGTAGGGTGCTAAGCACCTTTTCATTGAAACCTCGGTGCTTCTCCTTCCCCTTTCCTTTGTCCTTCTTCTCGCGATGCGGTTTGTGGGGTCTATCTTCCATTTATGTAGTCAAGTAGCGAGTCTGTAAACCACCTGTACAACAGCCGGACAGCATAAGCAAAACGTTCGTCAGAGTAAGAATTATTCCTCACCTCAATAAATCCAGCGATGCAAGATACAAATATCTTGATAAAGTTATTCTTGTCTACAGGGGAACAACAGCAACCGCTCTTAAGAGCATCTAGTCGTGGTCATTGGCATGGTCAACCTTGGTCAATTGAAATTTCAAAAATCTATCGTTATATTCCCAGGGTCTCAACAGATCTCAGGTAGACGATCTAATCTAATCTCTCCCCTTTGATTCAGGCTACAACTTTTCGTGATACAAGTGCTCAACGAATACCCTAAAGACAAGCTATTATACGTCTGTACAAGAATTATACGTACATTCAATCGTCCTCTAACACAAAACTCACAAACCAGATAGAATAAATCGGGATCGATGAATATGTACTTTCAGGCAAATCCGGTCCACTGAACAAAGCAACACTCATGCAACCGCCGTGTGTTGCCGCCTGATTGGTCTTCTCGGTGGCACCACCGATTCCTCGACTGGTTTGTCTTTGAATGTCAAAAGGTCATAAAGCGCTGCAATTTGATCGCCCTGACCAAAACATACGATCAAAACATCGGACTTTTGCAAAAGAACGAATAACTTGCCTTTTGTTCAAGAATGTCGACGACCTCCCGCAGATGCTTTGCTAGGAGGTTCCTACGGGCTACGTCGGACACGGGATCCATGTCTTTGTACTGGTCAGCCAGTTCCACATAGATCCTTGAGATGAAGAAATCAGAAACACATGAAATCCTGAAAGCTGAATTCGTATACCCTTTATAATGCGTGAAGTCGTCCTCGAGCTCTCGAATCACCCTTGCAACCACCGTCTGTGGTGGAAGCCCCTCTCTCTGCGCACGAAGCCTCCAGTATTTTCGATCTTCTTTCTGTTGCTTGCTCTTGCCACCCGCTATTTGAGGCTGTCTTTCCTCCGCGTCCACAAATCCTTCATCCTCATCCTCTTCGTCCTCAACCTCCTCTTCATCCATGTTCTCTTCCTCTTTCCGCACTCCATTGAGTCGCGCAGGTAGCCAGGACGTTTCTTCATCTGCATTCACGTCAGCACGTCTCCGACGACAGCACACATTACATGTGCGCGCATTGTGCTCTGGCGCTGAGAAAAATAGTCGCTCAAGGTGCCCCCCCCTGATTTGCGGAAAAGGTGTCTCTTCTATGCGCTGGCGAGGGCGTTGATGTCGTGCGTTTGGATTTTGAAGGTGACAACGCTGGTTCTTTTCCTGACTTGTTACTAGAGTCTGGAACCGAGGGGGAGGAGCCGCATGTTTGTGAGAAACTTCTCTTTTTTCGTCTTCATCGTCCGACGCGTCTTCCACAATCGCACGACGTGTCTGTGGGCGTTCACGTTCAGGCGGGACTGCGTGATGTTCTAAAAACCGTCGTTCTTCCACCTCAGCAGAGATGCGCTCAAACTCTGTCGTACCTGTAAACCCTGGTATTTGGGCTGGAGGTGTTAAAGAGCGGGAAGGACCAGGGCTCGAGGATCCGAAATCCGCATGGTCTGTACGCATTGTCGCCGTCTTGTCCGCCAAGACCTGCGACGGTCCAAGAATCGGCATAGGATCAAACGACTCTGGTGCGTTCTCGAATTCCTCTCCAATAACTTGTGCATCTTCGTCTCTTTCTTGTTCTTTCTCCTCCACCTCCCTATTCAACGACATTGCCACGTTCGACTCATCCAAAACCTCCTCAGCCTCCCGAGCATCTCGACGCTCCCTGAGTCCCTCCTCCACCACGCCACGAAGTACCTCTATCTCTCCACCCAGGCGTTCCACTTCCCGATCCAAGCGTTCTATCTCTGCACTTTTTGCCTTTATCGTCTGCGCATCGGCATCACGCAACTCTCTGAGTTCCATGAGCAGTGCGCGATGTGACGACAGCTCTGCAGTGAGCCGCGTCAGGTGTGTGCGAAGCGTCGTGATCAGGGCCTCAAGAGCTGGACACGGGCATGAGTGAAAACTCCCGCTTAAATCAAGCATGAACTCCAAACCTTTCTGGCCTTCCACAGCTTCTCTGTACTTCTGGTAAAGTCCCTCCTGCTCCATTGTTGTATCTTTTGCTCGAGCCTTTCCCTTATCTTTCCGTCGTGAGGCCGCAATCAGACTGGCGTCCCGCTGTTGCTCCACAATGACCTCTTCTCTTTCTAACACCCTTGTTCTCTCCTTTGCTACATCGCGCTTACACACCTCGAGTTCAAGTTCGAGTTCTCTCACTCGCCGACGCGAGATTCCGTTCTCCTCTTCGAAGTATTGAAGTTTGGATTGCACCGCGTTAAGCATGGCTACAAGGCGGGCTGAGACAAGTCCATCAGAACGACGCCAACGTCGTCTCTAGAACAATCACCCACCTTCGGTCTCACGAGGGCTCCCGGGATACACGTAGTACTCTAAGCCAGGTTTCATCGGCGACTCTACTGCGCTCGTCAGGCCTGTTACGTCAGGGAGATGCACCTTTCCTTTTGACTTTGGACCAGGCATTGCATTGCGCTGTTTCATCGCTGACGGGCGAGCGGAAGTCTGCTGCTGCGGCTTCACAGGCACATGGCCTGCCGACGTGTCAAACGGATTGCGCTCGGGATACTTGGGTGCTTCACCGCGTTGCGCGTGCTGGATTTCACGTGTGATACCCCGCGCAAGTTTGGTAAATTGTGATTGCGATTGCGAAGCAAAACTGGTGTTCGTGGGCGTTGGGGGCTGGAGGCGTACTTGCGGCCGAGGAGTACCATGACTAGGAAAGACATCGTTCCTCCTCTTATCGGCTCGCAGTGTCAGATCATTTTGGCTTGGATTGCAAAGTTCTCGCGAAAAGATGCGGGGCGACCCAGGATTGCTCCTTGGTCGCTGTGGAGAGAAAGATACACGCCGAAGTGAATCGGCGAGTTTCGGGCGCGTGGTAGAGGGGTTGGGGCGAGTTTGACTATGTTCTGAGTCTGAGCCAGAAGATGATGGCGGAAGAGGGGATGTGATGGGTGGGACATGCCCAGTCTGAAGCATACGGTCCAGCTCAACGGTACTGTCTACGATAAGCGGGTCACCCTGATAAAAAAATCAGTGATATGACTCAGATCACACAATGGTTGAGAGTACCAAATATTTTGAGCGGGAAGGCTCTATATCGAATATACTGAGTTTTGGGTCGATCCCGGCGATCATGTCCTTCAGTGGTCGGTCGGGGTCGTACTCTGCCCCGCTTAGGCTGATATCCCGCCTTCCCGTACGACCCCTGCCTAGACCCGCGCTCAGCGTCAGCGCACTAGCATGATGTGCTGCCGTTGACAGGGAACCCCCGACGCCGTAAGGATTAATGCCCTCTTCATCGTCGTACGCCCGGAACGACCACGGATGAATCTGACTTCGAGTGTCGCCATCATAATGGTCTCTTGACGGGATCTCATACGAAGCAAATGCTCCTGGACCAGAGTTGTGCCTGGGATATTCAACACTGGAGGGCTCTTCATATTCATCCTCGCTAGGTGTTGACAACCGTAAGGAAATCTCGGTGTTCTGGAGGTTCTGCTCGAGCTCGATTCTGTGCCTTTCGAGCTCGTCGCCATGTATGCTGAAGTCGAGCCCTCGGGTCTGCCTTTTCATCGCCTTGGCCGGGATGAACGTTGTGGCAGAGAACAACGGTTGTCACAAACTTCAATCAACAACGCGCATAGTCACGTGATCGTGTTTCCATCAGGCTCTCCTTCTCCGCCAAGTGTCTCAACTCTCCACGTATGCTATTACAGTCGAACCCCTCTTAACCCATACCCCCTCGGTGGACACCTGGAGCTATTGGTTACGAGGGAGTATGGGCTACGAGGGAGTTGGAAAAAAAACTAAAATCATAGAAAAAACAGTGTATTTTCGATGTTCTAGCTATTGTAGATGTATTTTATGAGTAAACTAGCTAACTACAAGCAAAAAAATTAGTAATCTGTGAATGAACCATAGCTTGAGACTCCTCAAGACGAACTTGCCATTTAAAAGAGGCTAAAATACAATCTAATTCACGAATTGGATCTTCCATACCATCAGTGTAGCTTTTAATCAGTGAAGCAGCTTGTAGAACATCGCGCTTTGTGGGGCATGTGTGAACCAGTTCATCATTGTTGATGTCATCATCCCCACCAGCAGTCTCTGCATCTTCTCATGCTTTTCATGCATTAAGGGACAACTTGGCAGATATCCTTATCAGTTGCCTCTTCCATGTGGTGTACTTCCTCTGCAGGATTGAGGAGAGCCTCAATAGTCATTCTATTGTGAGGTTGAAGGACACCAGTCAATTGAAGCTGGTCTAGAGCTTTTTCGGCCTCCTTTTCTGCTTCTGCAATCAGATCAAGCTGGCTGTCTACATTGATGAGGGCTGTGATGGGTATTGTAGGCTGGATGGCAGGTCATCCATGTTCAGGAGGATTCCAGCTTTGCACCAACAGTGCCTGATGGTGGTCATATCCACCTTGTTCCATGCAGCATCAGCCAGTCACATAGCTTCAAGTTGATTGATGTTATAAATCTCTGAAGGTGTGATCCCCAAATCATAGTGATCAATGGCGCATTCAATATAGGAAGCATGATAATGGGCTTTAAAGCATATAATTGGCTTTAAAGCATCTAATGATGCCCTGATTATGGCTGGATGTGTGATGTAAGATTCAGTTCAAAATTCTTGACATGGATGTTGTGAAGGCCCTTTGGAACAATATGTCCTGAGAAGTTGTCTTGCAGAAGAAGAACTCTTCAATTTTGAGCCTGGAGTTTGCAATTCCATTGCTGAAGCTAGTCCTGGTAAAGTGAAGTTGTCATCCATGCTTTGGCATTGCTGTGATAATCAAATCCCAGCTGGGCACCTGTCTTCTTCTGAAATGCATGAGGCTTGTTGGCTTTACCAATGACCATATGCTGGAGTTTCTCTGATCCATCTACATCTGCTATAAATGCATAAGTTAAGCGCACTTTTCTTTGTTTTATGCCTGAGTGCTGCTTGTCAGATAATCCTCCAAGTGGTATTCTATCCAATATAAGATGAGCAGTCAGATTGAAAAAATTGTGATTTGTATGCCACACATAAAATAATCCAGTCTCATCCATGTTAAAAATATCCCTCAGTTCATAACCATTGTGGTAGAGAAAGAAGGAGTATAGATGGAAAAGAAGGAAGGATGGGGTTTCTGGAGCAGAGTTCAACAATCATGAAGAACAAAGATAAAATCAGTTTATTCATAAGAATGAGGTATTGTGAGGATTCTACAGATGAAGGAGTATTGATTAAGAGATAGGGAGTTTGGAAGAAAAAGGAGGATGGAGAGGGTTCAAGGAGACAGTATCACAGAAACATGGTGGGGTTGGATAAAGACACAGTGGGACACAGAAAAGGGGAATTTGAAGGGAGATAGTATTGAGCAAATGAGATTCTGAGAGCATGTGATTGGAGGAGGTGATTGGCTGGAAAGGTAGTTAGAATAAGATTCAGTAAAAGTGACTATTCTGAAACCAACCATTGGACCATTTCAAAATTGGAGTGTGATTGTTGATTGGGAGGAACCTTGGAATTTATATATAAGGGCCTTGTGCATATAGGAATGAAACAGGTTTCTACCCCAGACTTTCTTGCTTTTTCTCTAAGTCATTCTCAACATGTTCTTCTTGAATTCAAGTCACTACTTGTCTCATTGCCTCACTATTTGTCATCTTGTTGTCTCAAATTGACTGGTTGGTCTCATAGTCTCAGATTGTCTAGATCTCTCTGTTGTTGTTCAGACCAGTCGACTGGCTGTTCATGATTGTGATATAGCATTGGTTAAGGTCAGTTTCATTGTACAAAGTGCACTCATATGTTGATAGGGTCCAGAAATGGCTGAAGACAGAAAACACCTCAATATACACTTCCAACACAACATGACTGGTCATATGCCAGGAGCACATGATTTTACTTTCATGCTCCATTCATACTTACATTTATATTCCATACAAGCCAAATAAGAAAAGCCAAGCATTACAAATTATGCACTACAAAGACTAATTTCTTACTATTCCATTGTTATCATACAAAGTTTTCCATTACCTGCATCAGCAATACACTCCTGACATGACTTATCAATATTACTGATACAAAAACAAAGCATTATGGACTATTTCACATTACAAAACATTACTTACTTTTTGATATAAGAACCCTATCAAATTTAGACTACAACATGAAAAAAACCACCTCTTTAAACTATATTGTTCAGCTGCCACTCTTTTAAGTAAAAAGTCTTCCCACTCTATGCATTTCTTGTCCTGCACAACCCTAGTTCAGGGTTCTTCTCTCCTGAATGCCTGTCATTGAGCAAAGCCTTTGTTGCTAGTGTGCTAGCCAAGTTGGCCATTAGGCCCCACATACTACTGACTGCTGACAGTGTTCCCTCCCAAAACTAGTACTTGACACCAACCAATTTCTCTTTACATTAATTTCTTTCTCCCTCTACTCCCTATACTCTTCCCAATCATCTTCCTGATCACCTTTTCAATATACAACCATTTAAATAGTGTTCCTGACCACCTCATCCTTTAGTTGACTACAGTCACTAAACCTCTTTCCATTATCTTCCTTCTTTTTTTTTTGATAAAATTTGTTTCCTACTCTTGAGCCCTCTACAGTACAGTCCTAGTACTTAGGAACCTGCTGGGATGAGCCCTTGCAAAACACACTAGTGCACTCTTACCACCAAGACCTGCTTGTCTGGGTTGTTGTGTCCTGGAGTCACCTAGCTCTTCAATTGCTATACACACCTAGACTGGGTTGCACACCATTATTTTAAAGCCCACCATGAGGGTTTCACAGGCAGAATATTACTAAAGACTAGAGCTCAAAAGTGAAGGAGGAACATAGCTGAAGCATTCTCTTTAGCACTAAACCCTTCTCTTTTTGTCTTTCCAACTCACTTTTTGCCTTCCTCATTCACTAAATCATTCCAACCAGCTAGCTTAGAAGAAGAACTAGCTGCAGCAGTTAGAAATCTTACCTTGGACAATATCTCTGATCTTTTTCCAAGAAGTCTGTCTGTTAACTTGCCTCTCTCACTATTCACTCCCAAAGAAGATCACCAAATTCAATCCCAACCTCTCACACCTGACAATATCTTTGCCATCATTGCCAAACACCTAATTCTGACAGAACCCAACTCTCCTGTTATTCTGACAAGAATGAAAGAATATCCAAGACTAATGCCAGCTCATAGACATCATACTACCTCAAAATGGGATGAAGAAAAAGTTTGCAAACTAGCACAATACTTTCATGAACTGGAGTATCTATTTTGCAATTGCATTGTAACTGATGATTTATAGAAGAAGGACTATGCGATTGAATATCTGAATTATGATGTTGCTGAGATCTGAATGTCAGTTAAAGAAGATGAGGGGCAGTAAACACCTCCTGCTACTAATGCACTCCTGAGTCTCAAACCATGCTATTATATATATAAGCAATAAAAAGCTGAAATCCATTGGCTATATCTTGGTTCCAAACCCAAGGATCAGTATACTTGAAATGATTTAAGAAAGCTAATGGTTGACTTTGTTAACAAGAGCACACCTACCTGAGCCTCTTTTTCATAGTATCATAGAGAGTTCCAAAAGATGATCAAGTGACTGATTGACAATAGTAAAATGGAAAAGTCAGCCAAAAAGAAAAAATCCCAGAAGAGAATTCCGATGACACTATAAATCAAAATAGCTCAACATTTGGAAATTCTCAAACTTGATCACTATCCTGATGACCTGTACAAAGTTGATGACATGTTCAGAGCAAGAAATTGATATCTAAAGAGTAGTAACTGCCATGGCATCCATTTCTCTAGCTAGATGTACTGGCAGCATACTGCTCACACCTTCTGCAATGATCTCAAAACCAGCTGACCCTGGCAACAGGTATGTTAAAAAAGAAGAGATAACACAAATTATCAATGATACTATAGTGCAGGCACTGAAAAGATTGACCCTGAAAGCATTGGGTGCCATTTCTAGTAGTAGACCTTTGTTGCTGAAGGACCTTTGCTATTTCTGCAGCAAAGCCAGCCACACTATGTCCATATTATGAGGCTGATGCTTCAACCTGGAGAACTATATCTGGGCTGGCAAATGCCAATGCAATCACAAAAACAAAGTTGTGTTGCTGTCAGAAGCTTACATCTCTTCATACTCTAACAAATTATTTCATAAAGACAGGATCAACGAGTGGCATTGCCTGAACTTAGGAAACATTGTCACAGGTAATCTCATTGGCAATGTCAATCCTGACATCACTCAACAGCAGGAAATGCAGAATATGCAGGTAATCTCAATGCCTATGAATGTGTTGGCAAGCATTCAACAGATGGTTTATAAAAATCATTCAGGAGCTACAAGTCAATCAATATATACTAACTGTAGAAGAAAGAATACAGTATTATACTAATAAGCTTAATAAGCTTAATATGCTCAAAAGAGGGAACAAAAGGCAGGTTGCTGACAGAGTCAAGGTATTCATAGCTAAACAGCTGCTGAGGGACTATCACTCCATTGACAGTGATGGTAGTGCTGCTGGGCCTAGCTGAACAAAACAAAACAAAACAAAACAAAACAAAAGATCCTGCTAACCCACCTTTAGAGTCCTCTGAAGCTGAGGACACTTTGCAGCCATGAGACAAGGAAAAAAAGCCAATGCATTCCTCAGTGAAAGATGTACTCAAAGAGAAAACACCTTCTATCCACCTTTTTGCAGGTATCTCTAACAGATATTAGCCACTGACAACTAAAAATATAGGCTATCCTAACAAGCAGCAGGAAGGCGCCCTTAAAACAGTGTTATCTGCATCAGCTAAGGAGCTGGAGTAGTTCAATAAAGTCTTTAAACAGATCTGGGCACAAGACTTTAAACTCACAGTAGAAAAAGCAGTAGCAATATTGCCTACTCTCAAAACACAATTTTAGGAGATAGTGACCCCATAGTAGATATTAAATGCCAATGTGGCAGTTATTGCCAAAATTTTAGATGGAATGGATGATGCACTTTCTGCCATTGGCAGACAGTTGACAGGAAACAATTACCAATTGGAAGGATACACTTTTTACAGTAATGCTAACATGCATCATAGAATTGATCCTGACCATAAATGCACTTATAAGGCATGGGATTTGATAGAAGTATATCACCAATATCATTCTCAGAAATGGTAACGGGACACTTTTACCATTGCTAATGATACTGATTTCTTACGATCTCTTCTTGCTATGATTGACAGCAAAGAACAAGTGAAATGTATAGTGGACAGTGGTTCTCAAATCATTTCTATGTCAGAAGAGATTGCTTATCACTTGAGGCTTGTTTATAACTTCAATGTCATCCTAAATATGCAGAGCACCAATGGCATCATAAACCCATTCTTGGCACAATGGGTGGGTGGATCCATTTCTTTGGTTTTTGTGAAGTCTGATCAGCCCTAATGTTCAGGCAGCATATGTGAACAACGCTATGGACCATTTCTCCAAGATCACTGGGCATTGCCAAGATGAGAAGGAGGATTGATATATCAACTTTCAAACCATCTTTATTAGACCTCATACTGCCTTATTGATCATGCGTTTATTGATCATGAGTTACATTGCTGTGGTATTTTAGTTGTGGACTCCAATAATCTTAGTTGGACTCCTGTAGCCTCAAGAGCATAGCCCATCTGGAGATACTTTATAACCGCAACCACAACCGGGATAATACCTCATTGCCATCAATTGTTTGAGTAATAGTGTGACATGGGACAAAGCTGACAGTTTGAGTCAAAGGAGGTCAAAGGTCATGATTGTATTCTAACAAGTACAAAGTTGGTCAGGCTGTAACTGCTTCATAAGTAATTGCAAATTCATTGTTGTAAGTGTCCCTCCATCAGCTGGCCAACCCTGCCACTCAATTGATTATATATAAGGCCAGCATTGTACCAATTACAACAGCTTTTCCAGCATCCCAAGGCTTGGCATGCAATGTACCATGTACCATTGCTGGCCTCACTCTTTATTTGCAGATTCACATGATCCATTAACTTACATATGATATCTTGCTAAATAAACCATTTGATGTACTAACCTGCAGTATAGTCCAGATGCTCTCAGCTGATTAAACTGTCATTACTATCACCAACCTGAACACTGGGAACAGCTAAACTATTGTTATGTTTGAACAGGGATAACATTTACACCAAAACCAGAAGCCTTCAAAGTTTATTCCAACTGATATTGAAACTCAGTGTTCTTTTTCTCCCCATCAATGATGAGAATCCAGATGACCTTGGAGATGTGGCAATAACACTGAAACTTTGACAACTGTAACTAAAAAGTTCATTTTGTTTCTTATACTCCTCTTAACAATTTTATCCTTTCAACTTCAGACAATTCTCAATCCAACACAAACAATCTATCTTTAGCTTACCTATATCTTACTGCTTCTGAATCCTTTCAAATTCATTTACAACAACTTTCCCTTCTTAAAAACACTTATTTAATTACAGACTCTCTGATTCTTAGACAAGTATCTCATACATCTACTCCTTCCTACAATCTTAATTTAGGAAAAAACACTAACTTGATTAGCACTCCCAAACAGCTGACTGCTGGCAGCTCTGCTACTGATGCTCCTAAAAGAAAGTTCAAACTAAGAAAAAGTACAAGCCAGTTGCCTTGAAGGTTAAACTTGTGGCTGAGATGGTATTCAAAGATTTCCATGTAGAATAACATATTCATAAGGATCCTCTAGCTGAAATGCCAGCTTTGGACTTTAACCCTAAGCTGCTTTACTTAGAAAAAGAAAGATCAGTTTATTAAGGAACATGATACTGGTTTTCTTCATGAAGCTGAGCTAAATGTTCTTGTTGATATGATGACAAAGGCAGAATAAGACTTTTGCTTGGGAAGTGGCAGAAAAAAGGTATTTCAAACCTGAATACTTTCCACCAATAGTTTCTCTGACAGTTCCAATTCCTTCAGCCCTAGAACCTGAAATCTGCAAGATTATTTGTGACAAAATCAGTGCAAGGGTATATGAACTCTCTAACTCATCTTACAGATCCTGATGGTTTTGTGTCCTCAAAAAGAATGGCAAACTGCAATTAGTCCACAGTTTGAAATTACTAAACAAGGTTACAATCCACCATTCAGGAGTTCTGCTCTTTCTTAACCACATTGCCAAATTCTTTGCTAGCAGAATCTCTAAGGCAACTCTGAATTTATATGTCAACTATAACAAACAGTTAATTCACCCCTCATCCCAAGATTTGACCACTTTTCAGACACCCTATGGTGCCTTGCAGCTAGAGTTATGCTACTGATGAAATGGTGCAATTCAGTATCCATCTTCCATGATGACATGGTATTCATTCTTAAACCTGAAATCCTCCTCTACATATTATCTTTTATTAATGATGTAGATGTCAAAAGATCTAAAGACTGAAAATTAGTCAATGATGTTCTTGAAAATCATTTTGCCAACTTAAACATTCAGCTGACATTATGAGAATTCCTTGAAGTACTCAATTAGGTGCTTCAGAGGATGAAATATGCAAGGGCCATGTTCTCAGGCCACAAACTAATCCTTTGTGCTAAAAGATTCAAAATTCTAGAACATGTTTGCATTCTTGTTGAACACATTTCTAACAAGAGCCATTTTGTGCTTTTGAAACACTGGGGGGTATGCAATAATATCAGCAAAGTCCAATCCTTCCTGGGTACTCTTGGAGTACTAAGAATATTTATTAAAAATTTTGCTCATCATGCTCATCATATACAAAAGCTAACCTGAAAAGATGCACCTTTTAAATTCGGTGCTTTACAGATTGCCACCCAAAGAGATCTAGTTCAAGCACTGAAAGAGGCTAACCCTCTAGTGCTATTGGACTATTTGTCTTTTGATCCCATTGTCTTTGCTGTTGACACTTCTTCCATTGCAATTGGGTTCTTTCTTTGCCAAGTACAAGCCAACACCAAGCAAAATCATTGGTATAATAAGTTTGGGTCTATCATCCTTAACAATTGGGAATCCTGCTATAGCCAGCCAAAGCTTGAGCTATATGATTTATTTTAGGCATTCCAAGCTATGAGAATTTACCTCATTGGTGTGCAAAACCTCATTGTGAAAGTTGATGCATGCTACATAAAGGAAATGCTTGCAAACTCTAATATAACTGTTGGCTAGCATAAATTGCTGGATTGTTGCAATTCTCATGTTCCACTTCAAGTTAGTACCCAATGGACTATCCTGACAGCCTCACCAGCTTGACAATCTCAAACTCAATAACAGCAACAATGAGGTCTATGAAGATTGAGTGAACAGGATGTATAGCTTTATGCATCTGATCCAGCCAGTTCCACTGTTTCTTCAGCTTGTACAGCTGAACCCTTAATTCCACTAGTAGTCTCTTACTATCCTGTTCCTTTTTTCTCAGTGTTTCAGTTGACAAATGCCAGAATCTCCCTGATAGATAAAGCCAACAGTAATGCTAACAAAGAGGAAACCCCACCTATTAAGCTCACCACAGAAGAGCCACAAGAACTATGAGACAATAACTAGACACTCACTTATGACATGATTTTGAGGAGTGCCAAAGCTCAATTAGAAAAGCAGCAGCTAGGAAAAGTAAGGGAGTGGCATACTAACACTAAACAGCCAATTGGCATGGAGGACAAGGAATATGCAAAGTTCATTCAGTATGCCATGAATTTCTTCTCTAATAACAGTCATTTGTGGTGATGGGATTGTGCAGGAGCCCACAAGCTGGTAGCTGAGCCCTCTAGTCAAATAAAAATACTGATCCAAATGCACAATGGCCTTGGTCATAAAGGCCTTTATGCTACCTGAGCAGTGCTGTTGAAGAGGTTTTGATGGCCTAAGATATGCACAAACATCACGTAGTATATTAAAACATGCTATTTTTGCCAAATCCATTAAATTATCAAGGACCTCATCTCACTGACAGTTGCCACTCTCACACCTCTCTTTAGTAAAATCTACATCAACACCATGTTTATGCCTTTTTTCTGACAATACAAGTACATCATCCAAGGTAAATGCTTATTGACACATTGGCCAGAATTTTGCATGCTTTAACAGAAAAATACTGAGGCCATCACCAAGTGGATCTTTAAGAATATCATTTGTCAATGGAGATCTCTTTGCAAGATTGTTATTGACAATGGTGCACCCATCATAAAAGCCATGACTCACCTTACAAAACAGTATAATATCAACCATATCCACATTTCAGAGTATTACAAAAGGGCCAATGGTATAGTAAAAAGGCCTCACTTTGATGTGCAATAAGCATTAGTTAAAGCAGCCAATAGAGACAAGTTCTGCTGGGTTATGCCATGTACTTTGTCTTTTGGTCTGAGCATGTGACAGTCTGGTGACACATGGGCTGCTCACCTTACTATGCCACCACTGATACATATCTCCTGCTTTTTGCTGACATTGTTGAAGCTATTTACTTGCAACTCTCTCCTAACCATATTCTCTCCACTACCAATCTCATAGCTTGTTACATGGTTGCTTTGCAAAGATGTGCTAACCAGTTAGAATAGCTTCATGACACAGTTTATGCTGCCTGACACAAAGCTGCCTTGCATCTTGAACAAAAATTTGCCACCACTATTCATGACTTTGATTTTCAATGGGGTGCTCTTATTTTAATATAAAAATACAATGGTAGAGGTAATTTATAATAGAAAAATAAAGCTGAGATACTTTGGCCTGCTTATTTTTAAAATTGTGGCGGAACATATGTAATTTGTGAGCTTGATAAGTCAGTATTACACTGACCCATTGCAGCTTTTAGGTTACTTCTTTACTTTTTATCAGAATCCATTCTCATTTTTAATAAAGCACTTGATATAGCATCTCTCACCTAAGAGAATTAGAAAAAACCAGCATTTTAAACAATGAAGATCTTCTCAATATTAGCACTTTTGAACTTGACAAATAAAAAAAAAATTAAACAAAGCTAAAAAAAAAATAAAGAAAAGAAAAAGAAAAATAATAAAACACTACTGATAAAACAACATTCCTCCTCACAATTACCTTGCCATTATCATCTAGACTTCAAGCCATGGCATTTTTCTGCCTTGCATGAGCTTTATAGTAAAAAAAAAAAAACCATGCTGTGATAATTTATTGAGCATTTGCCTCTCCTTTATGTTCTCAAACAAACAATGCTGCCACAAAAAGAATTTCTCATTCTTTTTCTGTAGTAGTTATAAACAAGTACTCAAGAATAAAATACCATTTAATTTACAATATGCAATTGGCAATGCTCTTTTTCAAAAGGTGCATTGCTTCAAAAAACAACTCCCACTCTACTCTACCATTCTTTATTTATAAAAGTTCCAAGATTTACAAGTCAAAGCCAGATGATCAAAAGAGCAAGCTCTACTAGAATGTTCTCTCAGTTAAGAAAGGCATCAGGAGCCATCCTGCTCTCCTCTTAAGCCAATACCGACTCACACTTTCAGACATAACATATCAAGGTGTCATGTTCCTGAGTTCCACCAATTATCTTCCACCTTACCAGTTTAAACCACTGCTACAGCTCTTTCAACCTCTTCTCCTGCATATTCATTATGGCTATGGCATGATTCTGAGATCTTATCAATTCTGCATGTTCTTGCTAAGCCACCACTAGCAGTTTCAGTCCTCCAGGCAAAAAAAAATGATCCTTTGGTTGGAGGAGGGATAGAAGAGGGCCAGTCTAAGGAAATGGCTAGGACAAGTTAAGCTGACAAATAGATATAGTTCCAACATGAGCACTTACTTGCAGGAGTTCTACCTTCTCCTAAGTCTCCACTTTATCTCTTTTCACTTTTTCACTTTTGCTAGTTTTGACTATTGCTTTTGGCAGTACTAGTGTTTTTTTCTTAGGTTTAGGAACAATGAAAAGTGACTTTGTGATCACCACTATTAGCTTGCCAACATTGGCAGGAGCTGATGCTTGGAGCTTCAAAGGGCCAGTGATAAGTGGAGGCCTTGTGAGACAATTTCTTCTTTTCTCCCAGCTTTTCTCTTCTTCATGTGTTCTCTTTTGACCTGTTTAATTTCTCTTGCCTAAGTCTTTTCCTCTTCTTCATGTGTTCTCTTTTGACCTATTTAATTTTCCTTGCCTAAGTCTTTTCCTCTTCTTCACTCTCCATAAACTCCTTGAACTTGACTCCTGACCTTTTCTTACTTCTAACAAGACTTACAGCTGCTTGTTAGCTGGCCTTGACCTTCTTATCTCTTTTCAGCTGGTAGTAGGTGGTCAAAAGGCCTATTGCTGCCAAGTAAACTTTGGCCACCTTTACCATTGCTATCTGCTGTGTCAGAGCTATAGCATCGGTCTATGGCTTTTTTTTTGTATTTGCTGCCCCACTCTCTTTCACAAACATCTCTTAGCCTTGGTGTAGCACTGAAAGCAAGGTCTATCTTCTGACAAATACCAACAAGACTCAGCAGTGTTCTTGGCAATGCACTGATCACATTAGAAATGGGTCAGTAAAAAAAAAAGTCAAATTTACTTTGAACTAAACTTACTGCGCCATGCTAGTGGTGAATCTATTTTTGCTTCTTACAGAAAGCTAAGGTTATTTCAGCCTTGTTGCTGGCTGGAATCATCTCACCTTCCTCTAGTCCCTCATTCTTTACCACATTCATCAGCTTTGGTAACAGCTGAGCCAGCAACTCAAGAGTCCACTTAGAAAGAAGTTAGCTAGTCAGTGCTTAAAAAGCTAAGTTCTATTGTTTACTTTTATTAGAAAAGAGAACTCTCCTTCTACTTCCTTGCCTTTCTCTTCTACTATAGCTGATGCCTTCTCTTTCCCTTTTTCTTTGCCTCCAATGTCTCCTCTTAAGCTGAAGGCCCTTTGCTCAGAGGTGGCAGTGCAAGAAGTGCCTGAGCTTTGTTATTTTTATTCAGATCATCATAAAGCTAGAATTAGTGTCAGCTTTCTAGTGGCAAAGAAAAAGCACACTCATAACCATTGGTGGACTTACCTGATGCTCCTCAACTGCCACTGTTGACAAGGGAGCCTTGAATCCTGATCCTGAAACTACAGGATTGCTCTCAATTGCCTCCATCTCAGAAGCCAGCTTTGCAAAATGCATCAGCCTTACTTGCTCCTCAGTGCAAATGGCATGTTTCTAAGAGGTCTGCTGATCATTGGAAAGTTGCCAGGAGGAAGGTAAAACAAAATAACTAAAAAACTTACCACAGTCTTTTTAAACTCTGTGCACCAAGTTTCTTTCTTGTGCATCCTCCACATCTTGACACACAACATCCTCACCTCATTCCACTTTTCTCACTAAACCAAGTCTACTTGGTACTCATTTCCGATTTTCAATAATAAGGCCACCAACTCAAAGCAGAGTTGGTGCATCTTCAGAAAGGTGAGCATTTGGATGGCTGTCAGCAGCATTCCATCAGCATGCACTAGGAACTTCTGTGTGGCTTGCTCCCAATTTTTGAAACTATTAACAGCAATAATGGAGAGAAACAACAAGTTTAACATGGTCTAAAAAAGAGTTAGCATGATCAGAAGTGATCTAGATGAATGTTTGTCTTACTTTGCCACACATACACATGTCTTTGAGGCTTCTCTATAGTTCTTTTGTCTGTAACTTCTCTGCTCTATAAGTTGACATGCTCTATTCTCATTTGATGTCTGTCATCATCATATGTCTATTCTCTAAAGTATTGTACTGATTATTTTTTGTTCCTTCTGTCTGCATGCCCAATAATCTTGCACAGCTTGTGACCAAGACAAGGGGTATAACTTCTCATGTTGGAACATTGAAATAATAAAAATGAAGTGGAGGCAACCATGTTGCTCTTGAATAGCAACAACTCATCAAACCCTGGCAGTGTTAACATGGTTGTACTAATGTCCATCGCATGCAGCTGGAGTGCCCTATACTTTGACAGTAATTGCATTGAAGACCTTTTGGATTTGTTGAAGCAAAATGCTAATAGAGCACAAGTTATGCATTTGGAATTGCCAAGCTCTGTTCTTTGTTATTCTTCATATTGAATTTATAAAATTATAAAGCACAAACCAACTCTAATGAAGAATGACTGAGTGGCAGTTTGCACTTTTATGATTGATTATTATAGTGCAAATAACTTGACTTTGAAATCTTCACTAGACAAATTACATGTCTGGACAGACAGACATGGCTCTAAAGGAATTATAATGTTTAGACAGAATGTTAATAGATATTATAAATGATTTTTGCAGCTTTCTAAACTGTTGTTAGCTGATCCTTAACAGATACTTGATAGAAATTTGAACTTATGCTTCTACAGAGGAATCTCTGAATTGCTGCAAAAAAAGATTAGGAAACAAATTCTGGCCACTAACCAAAAGAACATGAACCTCTTGAGTGTCAAGGATCAGTTGAGATGATTGAGGGCAGAGTTCAATGAAACAGATCTTGATGTGAGGATGATGAAAGTAGATATTGATATGGATAAAGAGTTAGAGAGCTCAGGAGAAGAGTATGGGTTTGTTATCAGGCAGAGGCAGTTAAAGAAAAGTGAGGAGAGGAAGAGAACCAAACAAGCAGAAACAATGAGGAGGACCTTTATGTTTGCTCTAGAACCATCAGTAAAAGTTGTACCATTGACAAAGGGAACAGATATCATGATGAAATAGCTGGCAAAAGGAATTGAACAGTTATAGATAGTGGTGGCTGAAGTAGAAAGAGCAAGAGGAGGGGGACTTAGTATGAGAACAGTGACAACTAAGCATAAATGTGGGATGCATGGACAGTGGGAAGTTGACCAAGTAGAATATCAAAATTGTTCAGAATCAGATAGATTGCTTGATGAAGAACTTGACTTGTATCATATGATCTATGTTGATTTTTATGGACACCTGGCAGAGCAACTCCTTAGACTTGTTCTCTTTAGATCTCCCTCTGCTAGGTGTGTAGTCAACTTATGCTTTTGTACACCTTTCACCTCTCTAATACACTTTGAATTTTCCTCTGCCAGCTGTGTGACTGAGCTAAAGCTTCCAGAGGTTGCCTTTACAGCAGAACAGGTCTTTAACTTTAGTCTGGGAGCTCCCCTTTAGCCTGTTTAAACCCCCTTTCTTGCCCCCTATTGGTTTTCTCTCCTACCAGACTACTCCTAGCTCCTATACAGTCTCCATAACTCAACCAGCCACTCTAGCTGCTTCCTTGGATGCTTTCAGTCTTTGAAACAATGCCTGGAACCACCTGCTTATGCTAGAGACTCAAATGCAGACTACTTAAGCCTCTCTTACCCTGCACATGACTGAACTTGCCAGATTATGCCAAACTATGAACACCATCTTGCACTCTCTTCAGATGCTTTTGGAGTGTCTTCCTCCTACTCCAATCACTACCTCTGCACCCATTACACCACCAGAGATGAATCCTGCACCTTGTCCAGCACTCTCAGATGCTTATGATGGTGACTAGGTAGTAGGTGAATGCTTTCTTCAGTCTTGTGCCACATACATCCAAATGAGTAGTGAAGCTTTTACTTTTGATGCTTTGAAGATTGCCTAGGTCCTTTCATACATGAAGTTGGGCAATGCCTCAATATACACACTTTGAGTTTTCCAATGCCCTAGAGGAGTGAATAGCTTTGTAAATTGAAAAGCTTTTGAGCAAGATTTATGAGCTGAGTTTTTTCTTGGCCAAGACCACAGCACTCTTCCTCTGTAATCCCAACTAGTATGGCCAAGGAAAGCAATCTCTAGATGACTATATCAACTCTTTCCATGCTTTAGCTGAGCAGGCCAGTTATCTTGATGGTCTCCAGCTCTATCTCACCTTCCATGATGGTCTACACCCCACTTTCATGGAGCACATTAACAATCTAGCAGAAGGACACCCTGACAATAGCATCACTACTTGGTACAAGGTTGCTCATGACCAGTGGCAGCTTATGGAGCTGAAGTA
>JABAKA010016092.1:14806-43826 GCA_018857285.1 Termitomyces sp. Mi166#008 | reverse complement strand
TCACACTGTACGCGCACCCGTACGTTGAACCAGCATCGCGTTATATCAAGGGAAACACTTTTTGACGCAAGGCAGGCGATAGAGGCACTCTTGTCCGACTAGTGTGCGGGCAGGAGTCAAGCGTCATCGCGATCAGAAAGAATAAGCATATCAGAACGGAAAACAGAACGAGTTGAGAACCACTGCGGTGAGCAGCTTGAATATTAATACAATCCAATACAATGCGCCATTCTTCAAGTGAGGTCTGAAATCAGAGTCGACAGTTGAGAACAGATGGACCACGAACCTCCACGTACATAGCTTGCATGTTCGAGCGGTCCTACTCAGTCACCCTCATATGGCTCACTAGCTCAGACGGTTAGTGCGTCCCGTTAACGACGCCAAGGTCTTGGGTTTGATCCCCACGTTGGTCATTGCTCCTGAGCTCAGCATTTTTTCATCATGGGACGTCACTTCGAAAAATCCAATGAATATGAAACGAAGTTTTGCTGTCATCAACCATGCTCCCTGCCCAGCGCTCAGGTAAGTCTCACCCTTTGGAGGTTTACTTGTTGATACGAGCAGGAGGCATGGGAATGGGCACTGAGGGATGCCGGATCCTATTTTAGAGAACCAGAGAACAGATGAACACAACTCCTTAGGATGCTGTGGGCGTTCAACATTTTACCTCGATCGACTGAAGAAGGCCAACCAATCATTAATTATTCCTGGTCAGTGTAATGACCTGAGCGAGTACAATGAACCTCCTGAGCTCTATAATTTACAGATCGCTGGAACTTTACGACTGGCATTAGCTCTCCAAACCTTTTCCCTTCAATTGCAGATTTATTCCAAGGGATGATAAGGTAGTTAGATGTATCAAGGAGGAAGCGCGAGCCACCAAGGCAGAAACTGGAAGGTCGAGAGCAAGAACTTGAAGATACCTCGCAATTGGAGGACATGCCATGTAGTTTACATAAATACTTCTAGCGAATGCAGTACAGTTTTGCAACATCGGTATACAAGCGAGTCGTATGAACCCCTTTCCTTCACTACCTCCCTCCGACATAGAAAGCTAGTTAGCATCCACACTTGCAATCTGGGTTATCATCAGGCATTTAGGATACTGATATATGGATAATGACGTGCAGATCAGAACATGGACGACGCTGATCGTCACGATGCAATTTTTAGTCCTCATCCTCGAAACGCAGTATTTGAGCATCTTCATCCACTCTCAAATCCCTGTATCCACGTCTTGAGCGATTGAATACTCCTTCGGTACGGGATGCAATCCATTCCCAAGCAATGCCTGCGATGCCGACGAGATACCATGGCACCGAGGCCAGAGTATCAAGAAAGCCTGACTGGTATCTGTACGAACTGTAGCCATCTCCTGGTAGACGAATAGTTCTATAACTTTCGAGTCAGCAACCAAAGAAGCAAGACTAGTTTGTACACACACCCTCGAGTAAGCCCGCTTCTTCGATAGTAAGAGTAGCCAACGAGAGCGGTTAGTCCGAAAGGAATCAACAGGATAAATAGCCAGAAGAAGGGTCCATGAGCTTTGAACCCAGGACAAACGTGGGGAGTACCACGATCAAGGCGGTTACCATCTTTGCAGCTCGAGTATGGGATGAGGCGGTAGGCTGTTCTCTCATACCAATAATCTTCACCATTCTTACATGCTTCTGCTTCATCGTTGGGTAGTGGGGTTGCACCAGGTGACAGGACACATTCATCAGCTTCGTTTTTGACGTAATTAAATTCGCTTTCAAGTAAGACAGGTTAGGGATGGCCTCGGCTAATCACAAAAGAAATGACATACCATTCAAAATCGACCTTGGCACAGGGGCATGTCTCCATGATCTTCTCCTCAACTTTTTGCCGGTCTCCAACTACACAGTTTGCTTTTCTGACAAGACGATGATAGAGAGTCTGTTGGCGAAGGTCAAGGTCAAATATGATTCAAATGCCCGTGACATGGGATTAACCTGACGGCCAAACAGGCAGCGTTCCTCACGTTCCTCGCTAGGGCTCCAGAGTTCAAAGTCGTCCGCTCCAGGGTCCTCAAGGTTCAAAACACCTGTAAAACATTATAAACGCCACGACAGCAGTCATGAAAAACGAGACTCACATTTCTTAGACGTCAACGCAGTGAAGTCAACATGGATTGCAACGGAGCCTGGACTTCTGGGATAGTTACCCATCAGAATAAACCTACGACTCGTATCCGAGGACACGGTGACGACAAATCTAATTCGGACTTTGTCGTTGCTGAACTTATACTCCCTCCAATTCAAACCCTGGTCTGTGCTGAAAAGGAGATGGTCCGTAGGTTCTTCATCATTAACTATGACCAAGATAGATCCAGAGTCTCCGAATTCCCATAAGTGGGCGTCTTTATGGATTTCTTCCCAAGTAAAGCCCCCATCACGGCTGAGGAAAGTATCGCTGTCTTTGTATGGTGCAAGCTCTTCACCGACATTACCGACAGCCATGATGAGTCCAACCACCGCAGGACTACTGAAAGTCGCTCTGGGGTCGGTTCGCTCCGTATATCCATGCAGATGAAGGGCGCATTTCTTGTGGAAGAAGATCATGAGTACGAGTAGTCAGGAACCCAAGGCGAATCTCCTACCGCTGTATTGCATTCATAAGGCCGCCCCTGCGAATCAACTTTAGGGGGAGTCAGGGGTTTCCAGGTGCTTCCTAATGCGACGATCAGCGTCAAGATACCAGGAGTTAATAAGACCAACCATCGTTGTGCGTGATCCTAGTCTGGAGTTTCTTTTCCCTGGACACCTTAGCTTCTTCTGGGTTCGAGACAATGTTGATGAGAGCAATGCCATCGAGACCGATCATCTTTTCAAAGTCCACGTAACCCGCGTCATTGCGGTTAACGTTATCGATAGAAAGGCCAAAATAGGTGCCGTTGGAATTGGACTTGAGGATGTTTCCATAAAATGGGTCTTCGGACATTGTCATATGGAGGAACAGGGATTTTGTGCTCGACTCTAGAATGGTGTAGGCCTGGCATGCTAGTCAATACAAAAATTGGGTCGGCAGGGGACTGATGACGTACGTGAGTTTCAGGATGCATGCCCAACGGGAACTGCCCAGTCGAAAAGTGATATCCATCCAAAGAGACCTGCAATTCAAGCGAACGACCACCAGGTTCTGCCTATAGATGGTCTTCGCTCAGCAAAGGCACAACGACACAGAAACACAGGACTCACCGAAGCAACGACCAAAAACTCGGAAAACTTAGCAAACCCAACAACCTGATCAAACATCTTCTTTTTCTTCGAGAAGTAATGACCTCCAACAACCAGCTGCATCGGGCCCCCCTGCATCATGACCTGCGACCCCTTCTTCTCAGGATACGACTCACACAAAATTTCAGTCGGGTCCGTATTCAGATCCTTATCCTTTGTAAAGGCACAGTTGCGCACATACTTCTCCACCAAATCCCACTTGCGGCCATTATCCTGCGAGTAGTGTGCCTCAGCGTGACAGTTCTGTCCGGGGCAGTCTCCGTTACCCGTCCAAATAAGGGTATCCGAATTCGGGTGGAAACGCAGGACCTGGGCGCCGAAAGTGTTGGGCGGGGTAGGCGCGGATTGTTTGATCCAGGAGCTCCCCAAGTTAGTGGTGTAGTAGAAGGTACTTGTCTCTGTGATGAGGTAGGCGCGGTGGTCGGCATACTTGTGGTGGAAAAAAGCGAGGAAGCGTTCGTTTGGGAAGAGGTTTTTCCATGTGTAGCCTTCGTTGGAAGATTGCCAAACTGCGCCGTCAGCGGTGCGGACGAGGAGTGTCTAGATGAATGGATGGGTTTCGGCATCAGATGTGAAAGAATACGTTGAAAGCCTTACCGTCGAATCCTTGAAGTATGCATGTTGGGTAATAAAGCTCGGGAATTCGAACTAGAAAACCATAAGTACACATCAGACCAACCAACCACGACGCATATACTCACAGTCTGATGAATGACGTCCCCTTCCTTTGGTGCAGCTACCACAGAGCCTCAATACCTCAATACTGGAACGATCTCGATAACACCATACCTTGCGAACACTTCTTCCTGACCTTCTCGTCCTTCTTTATTCCATCCCTGCACGTATTGCCCGGGATCTTCCGATATCCAGACGAGCCCAAGTACGTGTCCTCATCCCCATCACAAACGCCGGCAGGTATAGGCTCAGGGCCAACCGGTACACATTCATCCCCTGAGCGCACGAAGTTGTAGTCACTAGTATGCGTCAGTTCGTCGGGAGTCGAAAACGAGCAAGATTGACACGATACTCACCACTCGTAATCCGCATCTGTGCACTCACAATCCTCCTCATGTTCTACAGGATCAGTGTATTTCTCCCCGACGAAGCAATCAGCATTAGGTTTTCGTCGTTTGTACCATTGCTACAACCCCACACTGAGAATAGTCCACGAAGAGAAAAGGCCAGTAAAATGAGACAGACCTTGTGTCCCATCAAGCACTCGGTTTTCCTGTCCCGTGCGTACCATCTCTCAAAGTCATTATCACCACTGCATTTCCTCGAGCGGGTTCTTGCAAAATCCAAAAAGACGATGACGACGCGCCCAATATCGCCCTTCTGGTCCCGACGCGCCACCGAGCCGAGGAGGAGGAACTTCTGCGATGTAGAATCCGGGAGGGTCATCAACCCACGGGCAAGGAGCTTCACGCCGATATCATATGTTCTCCTGCACAAAAATCAAGATCATCGCCAACACACCCGTATAGAGGCAGGTGAACGCACCAATTTTGTCCCAAATCCATCGAATAGTGAATCTTATCCGTCGGCTCTTCATCATTCACAATAACCAGGATACTCCCCGAATCACCAAACTCATACTTATGTGCCCCAGGCCGGACCATCGTCCATGAAATACCCGCATCAGTGCTGAGGAACGTATTGCTGTCCTCGTACGTGTAGAGACTCTCGCCTACGGATCCGACGCCCATCACGAATCCCGGTGCGGGGGAGGAGAAGATACGCCCGAAGTTGTGCGGAGTTGTGATAGAATGAAGATGGAGAGAGCAATGATCGGTGTCGCCAGTGTCGCAGGAGAATGGGCGGCCATCGCTGTCTTTGTTTGGGGCGCGGATAGGTTGCCAGTTGCTCCCTGTGTAACGTTTATGCTTAGAACGTGGGAAGGCAAGAGAAAGGGGACGAACCGTCGTCGAATGTGATGAGGGTCTGGAGTTGTTTGGTGGATCCACGATTCTCGACGTCCTTCGCATTTGAAACGATGTTGGCGAGGCCAATACCGTCCACGCCGTAAATCCGTTCATAATCAACGAATCCTCGTTCGTTCCTATTAGTATCCTTGAGACTCTCTACGAAGAACGTCCCATTCGAGTTGCTCATGAACAGAGTGCCGATCGACGTGCGATCATGGAGCACAACATCTACAGCCAGCGAATACGCAGTAGACTCCACGACCGTATACGCATTCTCACGAAGCTGCGCTGAAGATGCATGCGGGAACTGTGCTTTTGCCCACGTGGTTCCGTCAAGTGAGACGTACAGCACCATTTCACCATTATTGCCGGGAGACAAGTCTTTCATTGCTACCAAAGCGTATTTGGATACGATGGCGAACGCGATGACACCTTTGGCATTCTTCCCAATACCTAGATCTTCTACTTTGATTTCTTTCCGGAAGAAGTCGGTGCTGGAGAAGAGGCGGCTTGAGGAAAGGGAGTGGGAACCGGTGTTCGTAGATGTGTCGAAGGCGACGCAGAAGATGAGGTCCTTGTCCACTTCGGTTTTGAATGATTTACTGCTGTGTACGAATTGGCACTGAGAGGTTTCAGAGAGAAGTTTCTGGGGAATATCGCTGAAATGTGATTTAGTATAATATGTCTATGAACAAAATCGTCAGTTCTTAGTTGGCAACAATCAAATCGCAGCACACACTTCATCATGGCATATCGCACCCCAGCCTCCTCTGTTGCAGCTGGTGCCTTGGTAGAGAATATAACCGTCCTTTCCCTGTGAAGCATGGAAAGACAGGGGTTTTGCCACAAGCGCCGGCGGCAGTGGCAGTTCGAATGACCTCCATGTCTTTCCTCGGTCGTCTGTGCGATAATGTACTTTCTCGTCTGTCAAAACAAAAGCCTAAACAGAATGTTCATTATTCTTTGAGCTTAGCTTTCAATGTCATAGATGAGGGCTTACGTAGCGGTTATTGAACGGATGCTCAATAACCATGTTTGCCTTTCCCGTTGGAATCCCATCTGCCAAATTCCACGACTTTCCTTCATTCTGCGAAACATACACATTGCCTTCTATCGAGTCATGGTATATGGCGGACTACAACCAAAAATTAGTCCTGCGTGACAGGCGAACATATGACGCCTTGGCCTACTTCTGTGTCATCAAAAAAGAATAAATTTGCAGGTAGATTCTTGAAAGAGCTGATAGAGTGTTCTGGTTGCTGAGCGCCTGCTAAAAAGAGGCAAGAAAATAAAAAGTAGAATAGAAGAACGGGGGCTCTCGGTCGCCCAAACATAGTCGTCGTGGACACGTCGGTGTAAGCACTGCCTAACGCGTCCAAATGTGAGGCACGGCTGCACAGCCACATTCGGACGCCCATGATCTCATCCAGGCTGCTTCCGTCCTGGCTGGGCTTCTTCAGACGGCCGCTTAAATGTTGGTCTCGAGACGTGCTGGCCACAATGGACGTCCCTTTGGTCACAAAGGTCACCAGGTCTCAGTACTGAGAGGTTTCACTTCATTGGCTGCATTGACGGCCTACAAGGATCCCAACTCTTGCACTCGCACTACTCAAGTCCTCATCATCAGCCAGCTACTAGTTGACTTCCAACGTGGCGCCAAACGGGTCGCGATTTGTATGCATAAGTATATTACATTTAAGGAAAGATGTGAGCATATTGTAACGCCATCTCAACGCTATTATGACGAAGCAGCTGATCAAGCTCATTTGATACAGAACTCCAAATCTGCTCGCTAGTGCACATAGGTTACTCAAGACTCCACTGAGACGAATAATTGCGAGAATTGGGCAATTGAAACGAACGGCTCGACAAAAAGACCTTTGCTTGAAGGGAAGTAGGATGTGCAAAAACAACATGGCCGACTAGCTCAGTTGGTTAGAGCGTCGTGCTAATAACGCGAAGGTCTTGGGTTCGATCCCCACGTTGGCCACTATGCCCTCCATTTTGCTGCTTTTTTTATACGTGACGAAAACTTGTCGATACATCTGATTTGTAGCGCCTACTATCTATTTGTCTGTGAATTTTTACTTTATCTAAGGAGCTTTTTCAGTAATGAGGTTCACTTCTTCTTTTGTGATTCAATGAAGGGGACCCCCAAGCAAAAATACAAGCAGAGGAAAAAGGTAACAAGATACCCAATGCCCGCGAAGAGCTGTATTTCCAAAGATTAGATAGCAACATTTGATGCCGAAGCAGCACGGAATCCCCTAGTAAAAGGCGAGGGGATTGTCTGTTTGACGCTTCGGCTGTTGCTATACGAAGAAGCTGACGCCTCGATGCGCCTGAAAGAGCTTTTGCTTTTTGTTCAGCCTACGGGGTACGCACGTGATGCCATTAATTCGGTACGCTCTCTCTGTTGCGGCGAGTTCTGACTACGGCGGCGCCCTCGAATTTCGCTATACGATGGTTCCATTTACTCTTTGCTGCCATTCGAGCGCTTGAGGAAACCATATAGATGAGAATCCGCACGTGGAGAGAATATTCAGACTGTCGGGATTCGGCAACGCTGAACTCTGACCTTTCTCGTGCACCCGGCGTCTACCCAGAAACAGGCTAACAACAAATGAGCGTGGAGGCTTTTTCGTTGCCCGTTGAGAGCAGGGAAAAACTCATCAAAGCCGCTTTGGAAGGTATGTGAGTCTCAATCATCCATTCCTCATAGTTTTACTGTCTGCAGCGAAGAAATTCGCATACAGCCCCTACTCTAAGTTCCACGTCGGTGCTGCGCTTCTGGCTGCAGATGGTACGATCATCAGAGGCGCTAACGTCGAGAACGCATCGTACGGTACGTAAAGAGTCGTGTGTTCCACTCGATCTTATATTATCTTCCTATGGTTATTTAGGTGGGACGATCTGTGCTGAGCGTACCGCTATCGTGAAAGCTGTCGTAAGTCCATCATTTTACCGATGATCATTCCCCAGTGTATTTACTACATTCACTATCATCTAGAGCGAAGGCACACAATCATTCATCGGGCTCGCCGTCGTAAGGTCCGTGCATTAGTTTCCCGTTACCTGCCAAAGCCGCATGTGTACTCAATTGAACTTCACTCCAGCGACGTCGCCTCCCCCATCTCCCCTTGCGGAATCTGTCGTCAAGTCCTACGCGAATTTTGCTCGCTCCAGATGCCAGTCCTTCTCGTACCAGGCGACTACCCGCAGCCGCCGAAAGAGGGAGAAGTGTTGAAACCTGGGTACTCGGAGGGTGGGGTTCACGATACGACGCTTGGGGAGCTGCTTCCATATAGCTTTGGACCGGAAGATTTGGAGCTGCCGCGAACAAAGTCGTGAGAGGTTGTATCGTTGTAACGTTGTTCGTAGCCAGCGTCTTTGTGAGTTTGCCACGTCGGAATTATCAACGTTATATGGTCGAAGCTCTCCCAGTGGTGCTAGTCCGTCGTTGCTACTACTTTCAAATTTGACTTATCACCTTCAAGATCAGGGTGTATCTGCCTTTGATCTGCCTCCGCCTCGGGCTATAAACCTGATTCGTGAGATGTTTGAAAGGAGAACACGCTCTCAGACAATTTCTTTACTACACATTCTCATTAGTGACTCTACCAGTGGCAATATTTTCTATTCTTTTTTCGATTGACGTGTTCTCCAATGCAAGAAATGGAATCATGACTCTGGCTGCGGGAAACATGTGAGAGCACAAGATCAATTCCAAGGTATACTGCGTCATGGGACGTCATCCTGTCGCGGACCATATCGGCCCGATTACCGGTTTGTCTTTTACCATCTCGCTTTTCAGGTTATTATATGATTCTTCACTCTTGTCGTCTATCTGCCCTGCCACCTCATTTACATATCCTTATTCAATGTAGACTGATATCTTTATCTTGCCCGAGGTTCTCAAACTCAGTTCAACGATTCCCATACCCCACACACGCGAAACCAACCC
Organism: Termitomyces sp. Mi166#008; assembly: GCA_018857285.1. Taxonomy (NCBI): domain Eukaryota; kingdom Fungi; phylum Basidiomycota; class Agaricomycetes; order Agaricales; family Lyophyllaceae; genus Termitomyces; species Termitomyces sp. Mi166#008. The sequence goes on along the minus strand of JABAKA010016092.1, from coordinate 34,680 downwards.
CTCATCAGATTTTTCATCTCTCCCCTGGAGCATCACAGGAGGAAATCAAAGCTCGGTGTCCGCAGTCACCTCTCAATATTTCAGAACACTCTTGACCTGCTTTGCTTCAGATTATGACCTGGTGCGGCACCACCATCCCGACTCAACTCACTGCCAAGCTTTGACACCGCCAGAACGGCATGCGCGGTTTCAGTCTATTACCGCTGCGTACGATATTCTACGAGGGAAAGCGACTAGCAGTGGCATTTCATCTCAAGACCCATATATGGCAGAGGTTTTGAGGCGAAAACGGTTCAATGAAGCTCATCTTCGTCGAAGGCATCATGCACGACCCGAGCGGCCGTCATACGAAGCAAGCGCTGATGATAGAGTGAAAGATAGAATCATTCTCGCAGTCGGTGCAATTGTGAGTTCTTTCCGTCACTCAGTTTGATATTCCTAGACGTCTGTTCCGCGGTAGACCCTTATCCTCGGACTTGTCCCTGGTCTTTTCATGCTGCCAACACATCTGGACAAACAACATCGATCTGCTGTCTCGAATCTTCGCCAAGCACGTACAGAAGCACGAGAACTTGGAGAGGAACGAAGGAGTGAAGTTCGCAAACTAGCGCGTGATATTAAAAGACAGTCCGAATGTAACGATCGGGGCGCGACAAACGATTGACGGTTCGATGAGCATTCTTATATATCTCTAAGCCGAGCTCGATGTCTACATCGAGGCTACTCTTTTCACTCTCGTGTACGGTGTAGTTGAGAAGTAAAAGGTACGGCTCCGTCTTGAAACATATCATTTGGTCACTAGTTTACATTGCGAAACAGTCCAGAGAGAATGTGATTGGAGGGGAATTTGATCTATTAGTGAGGTGAAGATTGATAGCGGGTCCTGGATCAAACACTGGGAGTAAAGACATAGAGAAGATGGGAAGTGACTGGAAACTGACAGTGAAAGGGAGCACCTTGCGCTGCATGTTGTCACAGAGCAGATGTGCCGCATCAGTTGTCTTTTGTCATGATTCTATGTCAAAAAATGACAAGGCGATGAGTCACTCGTTGAACACGGCTCGGCAGCTTTTACCATACCATCATCACCCGTGACCACCGGCGAGGAGTCGGAATGTCGCAGGCTGGGGAGCTTCGAGTCAAATTAGAGTAAAAAATCACTTAGCAGTAAGGGTGTATATACTGCCACAAGGGTTTCCCTTGCGTGAGATGTATTCATGTAACGCGAGAAAAGTATACTGGAGTTTTGGAGTTTGTGGCTATAGGAGTGTGATTAAGGCGTGATATCATATAATTCAAAAACGGACATCATCGTACACAGACGTCTACAACGGTAAACCGTCTACAAAGCAGGATTTCGACCCTTGCATGAACACTTCCTGCGACATCTAGATCATCCTAGCGACATCCAGACCGAACGTCCAGACAAAAAAATGCACAGCCCACGTCTGAAGGAGTTTTAATGGCCATGACATCGTTGCAGCATGGCTCGTAGATTCTTAGGGTCTTCTAGGGCTCGATTTGTTCTAATTTCGTGAAGACCTCCTCTACCTCGCACTTGTCTGAACTCGGCTAGACTCGGCTGATCCAGTCCGAGCCACAAAGGTTTAACCGAGTCTCCTCATTCATGGTGGTGACCTCACGGCTTGCCTTAACCGTAAAAACATACGATCCATGCATGTACAAAATGAAAAACTTCCGCCAGCCGTCCTGCATCTTTCTCCCCCCCTTCAACTCTCGTGTCCTCTCGCTATAGGAGATGCGGGCGAAACAACTTGTTTTCCTCGCCCTTCCAGCTTGCTATGCTGCTTACATCGATCCAGGCTCTCATTGGCACTTACACTCCAACCACGCACGGAACTATGTCACTCCAAGCACAGTCCGAGATTCTTACGACTTCGTAATCGCGGGAGGCGGGTTGGCTGGTCTTACCATCGCCTCACGCCTGACAGAAAATACCAGTTTTACTGTCCTAGTTCTGGAAGCAGGAGAAACTGGCGATGCAGTCGCAGATTCTATCAGTGAGTGTCCTTGGCAGTAGTGTACGATGTGACTTGACGAGATATCCTTAGATCCTCCTGCGGGCACCTACTACAACTCACTGGTGGGGACTTCGTATGACTGGCAACACAAAACCGTTGCTCAAGCCAACGCCAACAATCGAGTACTTTCTTGGCCTCGAGGAAAAGTGATTTCTTCTGAACTCTACCTTTGACATCTCATTGACTGGCAATAGGTCTTGGGAGGATCGTCAGCTATCAACGGGATGTACTATGTGCGACCTTCAGAGATCGAAGTGGATGCATGGAATGCCATGCTGAGTTCCGATAGCAATTCAACGTCCTGGGATTGGGACACTTTTCTTTCATTGTCGAAGAAAGCCGAAATCTTCAATCCCCCTTCGTCCGACGTCCAATCTATGGCGAACATCCAATTCAATACCGCAAGCCACGGTTCAACTGGGAACATTCATGTCTCCTATCCCGGATAGCAAGTCGTCAGTTATACAGATCATGCATAGTGCTCTGACCTCCAATTGGCAGTATGTATCCTGTTGTTGGGAACTGGACACCTTCCCTTAATGCTGTCGGTATAGCGTCGGCGGCTGATCCAGCCGGGGGAAAAAATACAGGAGGTTTTGTATCCACTGTATGCATCAATCCTGGCAACTGGACTCGCTCCTATTCAAAGTCTGGTTACATTGACCCGCTCCCTCCTCGAGCCAATCTCGATATCCTCGTATCTTCCACTGTAACACGCATTATATTTGGTACCAAGGACTCTAATGGCGATATACCGGCTACTGGAGTTGAATTTGCCTCTTCTGAAACTGGTCCCAGGACTGTTGTCAATATCAGCAAGGAAGTCATTCTCACGGGCGGTGCTCTTGGTAGCCCAAATATCTTGCTGCACAGTGGAATTGGTCCGAAGGACGTCCTTGATACTGCTGGCGTAACAGTGGTCTCAGAGCTTCCTGGTGTTGGTCAACACCTTCAAGATCATCTTGTACGTGTTACTTGCCTTTTGATGACATAAGAGATTTTAACGTTTGATTTCAGTCTGCCCCTGTCAATTTTGAAGCTAAAGTTCAAACTGCTGGCGATGTAGAAACCTCAGGCTCAGATTTCTCTGTAAGCTCCCACTCCTGCTAAGACCTCTTCTCACCGTTGAACTCATCCACAGAAAGAACCCATCGTAATGTCATTCATTAATTCTGCTACCGCATATATCAACGCCAGTAACCTGTTTGACGATGCTGCCGGATTTGCAACGGACACGAGCGACGCCCTCGCTTCCTCTGCCTCAAAGCTCGTTCCTAGCCAGTACAGCGAAGTTGTTGAGGGATACAAAGCAATCTATCAAGCGACTCAAAAACTAATCACTCAAGACGTGGGTCAGGTTGAGTTGCTTCTGAGCATCAACTCTCCAAAGACAATCACTATTCAGGCGGCTATTCAGCACCCTTTTAGGTGATTATCATTCGTTCCTGAATATGTTCTGGTTGCTAAGCCTATCTTCTAGTCAAGGGCGTGTCTATATCAATTCTTCGTCTCCTTTCGACCCCATCGTAATCGACCCTCAATATTTTTCGCATCCTGCAGGTTTGTCTTCTAACCAATGCATCCCATTATCATGGGGGTTACTGATTGTTGCTAGACGTCGCTATTCTGCGCCAAGGCATCAAGCTTGCAAGGACACTGAGCCAGGCTTCTCCGCTAAGTGGGGCTCTCGGTGCAGAAACAAACCCGGGTCCAAATGTAGCCACTGATGATGAAATCGATGCTTGGTTGGCGGGCGTAGTCGCGACTGAATTTCATCCTCTAGCGACATGTTCAATGTTACCAAAGACGCAAGGAGGTGTAGTCGACGCCAACTTGCAAGTTTATGGATTAGGTATGACTTGTCCATCCATACAATATTTTATCCTTTCAGTCCGCTCACTACGTTCAATCTACAGCCAATGTCCGCGTCGCTGATTCCTCCATCTTCCCTGTATCGTTTACTGCTCATGTAAGTACCACATTTTGGCATAGGATTTTTGTTGAACGCCTTTCGCAGCTCATGGCTCCGACCTACGCTGTCGCAGAAAAGGCATCAGAAATTATAAAGACAAAATATAGCCCTCCTGCAACATCTACGATCACGACGAGCTCTAATCAGGCGTCCGAGACGGGTACAAACACCAGCCACAAGAATGATGCAATCTCCTTATCAGCGCATAACCTATTCGCGACGATTATTCTATCTGCCACTACCATGACTGTATCATTAGCTTTTTAGGCTTTAATGACCTCAAAATCGTCATAATCGTCGCGGCTGGTCCACGATAAAGGGACATGGACTTCTAACCAGTACTTGTTCAAGGCAGACAAGACGACATTCTTTAATATGGACACTTTGCTACCAAGGACGAAAATATCTATTTTACTCAAGTAATGTACTAGCTAGCATCTGCTGTTGTAATAGTTAGTTTCTATGTTTAGCAGACTATTCATTATCCAAGGACTGGGTGCCATACATCGTAACGAGTTGTAGAACCGCTCATGTTCTTTCTTGGAATAGGACATGCTTAGACATTTTTAAGCAGTTGTAAATCACGGGTCCTGATGCATGGCCCAGTTTTTCCTGGACTAGCTAATACGTAGCCATCATTTCCACGCGATGAAATTGATGTTCCTCCAATGGTCGCAACGCGCCTGCTACTCATATCTGATCAATTTTTGACAAATTATTGCACTCACTATCACTATCTATAGTACTACTTATAGCCATAAGCACATGCAGAGTACATGTGTTTGAAAGTTTGCAATTTGAATATTCACACAAGAGTCTTCTAGTCGAGAGGAAAATTGAATACGCAGTCTTATTAAAAGGGCGGTCTCACCGAAGTGCAAATGATAACATTATAATGCCAACGTAATTCACGTGACCAGACTGTGGAGACATGCTCGTCCTCGCAAAACTCACTACACAGCGGGAATGACGTTCCAATTGTTCGCAGCGAAACTGTTTTGTAAAGAGAATCAGTTTGTACTTCTCGTTTACTGTTTGACAAGGTGCGTATCAGACACCTTGCCCGTTGATTCAGAGTGAAAATGCAACTGCAAGACTACTATCAACTTCGGGACATGGGGACCTCGATGCCATCTGACTCTGAGCAAGATTGACACCCCGGGATTTGTCCTTCGCAACTCAATCCTGTCGTACGGGGTTTGCACCAGAAGGACCAACTTTACATCAGATCCACAGATATCCACTTTTTACACTTACTCGGGGCACACCAGCCTGAGATTGCAGACATTTGTTCTCTAGGCTTAGATTATGATTCTGATTGTTCGTATAAATACTCTCCTATGGTACCGGGAACTTGAATCCTCAGGCGCTGTCTTGTACTCAAAGACGATGTCTAGCCAACGTTCTCAGAGCTCGGCTACTCCCTTGAAGTACTTGTGCCAGACTATCAAGCCATGGGTACAGATAACTCGGATTTCAAAGTTTTCTGGTACCATGGTCCTCTTCTGGCCCTACGGTTAGCGTGAAGAGTCTTTGAACATTTTTATATCTGACTTTTTCACGTTAGCATGGTCACTTACAATGGTTTCTCGCGTTTTGCAACTCGAGATCCCTGTATTTACCTTCTTTCTAATTCTCGGTTTAATCGGATCTTCGATTTTTCACAGGTATTGTGCATCCATCTTAATTTCGGCGGCACTGACTGTATCCTCTAGTCAGCGCTCAATTCAAGCGAATGGCCGACGTTCTAACATCCTCTTTTCTTGATTATCAGGCGCTGGGTGTATTTGGAATGATATCCTCGACCGTAATTACGATCGTCAAGTTGGTAGGTCCATTTTCCTCTATTTATTTCGGACAACTACTACATATGCTACAGAAAGAACCAAGAACCGCCCTATAGCTGCTGGCACCATCTCTGTCTTTGGTGCCATCGTCTTCTTGTTCGTTCACATCGCAATCATGGTCAATATGATTTGGAACTTTGATCGGGTCGCGTATATCGACATCTTCTTTCCCTGATGTCTCATACCCAATCGCCCGACAGTTTCAACTGGGGTTTGTTTTCTATTCTTGTTCTTCCCAGTATCTATCCTCTTATGAAGAGGTTCACCTATTGGCCTCAGGCATGGCTTGGTATGTCTGAACCTGAAAAGTTTGATCACGCACATATCAATTGGCTTTCTGTGGCAGGTCTTGCCATGAACTGCGGCGTACCTATGGCTTGGCTGGCTCTGGGTCAAGGTGTTCCCCCGTCAATCATAATCCTTTACGCCGGTACTTGGGCATGGACGATGTGGTATGGTAAGTGCTGTGGCCAAACCAAGAAACGCAAGAGTTTGTCTGACTCAAGGCAACCAGACACTATCTACGCTTGCCAAGATAAGCGTGACGATGTTAAGGCTGGAGTCAAGTCAATTGCTCTGTTGTTTGGAACTTGGATCAGGCCTATTCTTTTCGGCTTTGCTTTTACACTCGTCTCATCACTCTTCCTTGCCGGCGTGATCAACAACATGGGAGTATACTACTATATGATAAGTGTATTGGGTGGCTCAGTCTACTTGGCGCACGACACGTACACTGTCGATTTGGACTCACCCAAAGCCTGTTGGGATTCTGTGAGTCTCCAAAGACTAATTGTTTTGCGTGATACTGATCAGCAGGTAGTTCCACCGCAATGGATTCACGTTTGGGGGACTAGTCTGGGCTGGCACCCTCACAGATTATATCTTGTCATTGTAAATATAAAATAGGGTGTGATACCCAGCAGTACTCACACCTTCTACGTAACAATACATATTGATGCCTAGGTCAAAGATGGTATCAGAGCATGTCGATGCATTTGTATAGCTTTTCGAACTAATACCTCCCCTTTATATTTTCAGGCATTGCCTTGGAGTTTTCCTCAATAGAGTATCTACCAAAGGAGTTCTGGGGCACTGAAGTTTCCCTGAAGAGCTTCAACGTCAACATGATCCTCGAAATTCTTGGACCGGGAACCCGAGATGTTCGCAGTAAATTCCGAGTCCATAGTTTCAATTCCCTCGTATTGTTCGATCAGACTCACGTTTGACTGTTCCACGACCTGCCAAACGGTTTCATGTCCAATCTTCTAGTGACCATACCAATGGATCATATATGTCAGTCGCCATCAGTCCCCACCGCATGGTGCCACCTTGTTACTCAATCAATACAGTTCTTACTTTTCCCTTGATGAACACTAACTCGCTCGAGATACCAATCAGTATAGGCAAGATGTCCAAAGACTTCCCTTCTGACCTTTGCCATTCCGAGAGCAGGCCTTGCAGTATAGTTAGCGCCAGCCTACCGAGGCCGCAGCTACATATTAGTAGTCACAACAATAAATATACACCCGAGTTCCCTTGAAAATTTGCTGGACCTGTTTGCGCTGGTCTTAGCTAAGAATGAGTACCTGACGGGATGGAAATTAGAGATACGGATATCGGGAGATCCAAACTTCCGGTTGATGGTCAAATACCTGTGGGCGAACAGCGTAGAAGACAGCTCTAAGTTGCACGATTGTGCATTTGTCCATGTGCAAGCGCATAACATAATTGTCTTCATACCAGATCCGAGTTTCCACAGTTATTGAGGTAGCTATCGAGCCTATCAATGGCAATCTTGAGCTGACGGTGTACTATATGTTCGGTATACGCAGTGGATATGTCCAGTTGCAAATTGCCGTACTCTGTTGAGCCGGAAGATGACTCAGACTCCACATATCTTCGATTCCCATAAGTCAAACCAGGATCAATATTATTTCCATGTTGGCGCAGTCCCAATCGGTAGTAATCAACTACGTTGTGGAACCTATCGGAACTTCTTGTGGATGAATCTCTGTGTACTTGTATAGTATCACTTTGCAGGAGAAGAAACAGCCAAACGGAGATATGATGGGTGTGTGCAGTGACAAGCAGAGAGGCATGAAATGAAACGTCAGAAGAACTTGTCTATTAGATCAGGACAGGCCTAGTAAAATAATAGTTGGGGTGTGAATCTAGGTTGTACATAGCATCAAAACAAGGACAGATCATGTTTCTTGAGGGCACTTTAGCGTGAAGATGGTATCCCAGAGAAAAAATTTAATAGCCTTGCTCTCCCTTGAACATAGATACAAGCAGACCCCGAGATTTCACGAGCTTGGCGAACCACCCACCAAGAGTGATGCCCCAGAGAATGTCCACGTATCCCAGACCGGAATTCTAAAGGGGAACATCAGTACCGCTTCTTGCCGAAAAAAAAAATCAAACCCACCCTGCCATTTGTGATGAGAATCATCTCGAAAGCACCCTTGTAGGGCTTCAACGGAGTTTTATTGAGGAAAGCCTGGATGTTACCAGCTACCAACTTGCCATGGCCGCCGGCCTTGGCGGCTTGCTTCTGTTCCTTCCAATCGATAACATCACCAGCAGCAAAAATGTTGTCGTGGTCAGCTAGCTGGAGGGTAGGGCGGATCCTGATCATTCCGAGCGAACTGAGAGCTGAATTTCCGAGGGCTTCAGAAACGAACGCAGTGTTCGGGCGAGGACCACGAGTTTGAACCTGGAAGACTCATTCATAACTGACCATGTCACAGGAGATTCAGGGGACATACCACGAGGTCCGCGGTCTTGATCTCCTTGCCGGAGGCAGTGGTGATGCCTTGAACCTCTCTGGTCTCCGGCTCATTGATGAAGTGATCGAGCACCAGCTCGACACCACGAGCAGTAAGAGAGGCGGCAGCAGCTCTCCTGACCTTGTCAGGATACGCGGGGTTTAGAAGGAGCTTGTCACCATGCACAATGGTAACTTTCTTGCCCTAAAGCGCGTACAATGTATCAGCCACGTATCTTGAACCAAATCAGAAATATTCGAGCTCACCGGCCATTGGTCCTTAATCTCACCAGCCAATTCTAGATTTCCGCTCAGCCAGATAACTCCGTAACGATGTTAAGTAGGGACTTACCAATTCCAACTGCACCTCCTCCAGCAAGGATAATATGCTTCGCTTTGGCCAGCTTACTATGGATACTGCTGAGATGCTCATCAACACCGTTGACAGTGTGAGGAAAGGCGGGGGGTCCGTTCCAATTGGAACCCTGGGAGAGAAGAAGGACGTGATAGCTGTACAACGTTTTTCCCGATCAAAATTCGAATGAACATGAAAGTGTCGCGAATGCCACGTACTCAATTTTCTCGCCAGACTCGAGAGTAACGCTGCCACCCTCTTTTGAATGCTCAAATGACACAACCTTGCCCTGGACAAACTTGCCATTGCCATTGATAAAAACTTTGTCATAAGGCAAGAAGATATCTTTCTTGAGAACTTTGTCCTGGGTCACGGCCAAGCGAAGAGTAGCAACGAGCCATATACGGTATGGCAAGGGGTTAATGAGGATGAGGCCGTACTTGGAAGGATCCAAGGTTTTTGAAAGGGCTCTGGCAGCATTAACACCAGCTGATCCACCGCCAACGATGACGATATTGCGTTTGACCATTGCAAGAGATGATGGTCAGAAACAAGAGGTTGGGAGGAGATAAGCGAGCAATAGCTCGCCTTTTATTTGACGGTAAGTTGACGACATCAAGAAGACCCACCTATAGTTCCTGGGAGGTACATATCGTAATCTCTTGTACACATCCCTGACAAATGATGACAAATCTCTGATCAGGCACGTTTCATGTGGTCAGTACTTACCTTATCCACACGTACTTACAAGTAATCGCTTGTGGCCCATAAAAACTCCGTAAAACAGACAGATGTTACGGATTTCCGATATGGGACACCAATGGTACACTGTTGGGCCCGAGGTGTTAGTCATGGAAGTTATTATTTCGCCCACGTATAAACGACTTGAAACCACGTCCCCCTTGTGACCACTTGAAGTTGACTACTGGTTCGAGTCGATGAGTCGATTAAAATTTTTTGAACGGACAAGATGACAAGAGTTAACTACATCCAAATAGGTTTGGTCGAGTGCTCACGTTCACTACTGCAATTTCATTAAATCATTCAAAGTTTGCGACATGTATTCGAGTTTTGTCACAAACAAGAATCACGTCTCCTTCATTACATCCATCACCGAGTCGTACATGAATGCCACTGAGCTTCAACGCCCTGAGGTCCTCGTCCTCCTTGATTGTATGGGAGTGAAACTTCAGAAGAACACAAAAATTTCTGACGACGACCTTGTCAAACGCCTCACTCAGACCGTGGACGCTGCGCAAAGGTACAATGAACTCCTGGCACCATTAAACTCAGTCAACCCATCGACATTACCAGAATGGAAATCTTCAGAGTCTCTTCTTGAGTCCGTAAAGCGAATAAATATGGCTGAAGCATACAGTAACATGATGAGTGGTCGGAATCGAGTGACTTCTCCAACTTCGACTTCTGCAGAGGATACATTCATGGAGGTCAGACAGGTTCTTATGGGCCTCGCGAGCCACTGGGAGCAAAAGCATGACACCTTTGTCTTGATGGACGAGGTGTCGAGTTGGTGTGTGATTGCCCGGGTAAGGAACCCACACCGGCGGTTCACGGTTATCGGATTCTTTGATATTCAAGTTCTTCTGTCAGATCATCGAAGTACAGCGGCTCGAATCAGGCTCATCTGATCCAGGAGCGCTCGGATCGAAAACAGACATACCGGTATTTTCTATCCTGTACAAAGTCGTCCATGCTCCGAGCGGTGTGAAAATGAGCGATCACCTCAGACAAATATTCGGACTGTATCCTGTCGTTGCGGTTTCGACAACTCAAATGGAGCGCAAGTACCTTTTGAAGCTCTTTTCTATCAACGCCAAACGTCTCTCGGCCGTCTACAAACCACGTCGCAAGAAAGACGAAGCTGAGCATCGTCCTACGTTTATTATTCCTCTTGGACCACTAAACATGCGGGACCTGGGAAGGCTGAATAACACCGCTGGATGCGAGTTGTGCGGGAAAAAGATGAAGAGCAGATGCACACAATGTCTTAGCGTATCATATTGTGGCAAGGGTACGTAACGCGTCTTTTCTTATGCAAAATGAAAGGTTCCATTGAAATCACTTAATTCAATCTCTGCCAGAATGCCAACGGGAGGACTGGCCCAACCACAAGAAGCTCTGTCACTCGCTCAAAGGCGGAACATGGCACACTCTCACCTTCAGTCACGCAAACACTCCTATGGGGCAGATGTACCGCGCCGTCATCAACCGCTTTGATTCCATGCAAGACATCCGGACTCAGATGATTGAGTCGCCAGAAGATCCAGACGCTCCGCCGCCGAACATCCACGATGACAAGGCCTTCCTCGTCAAATTCCAAATATCGCTCTCGCAATATGGGATGAACTCCTCGATGCTACTATACGACCGACAGAAAAGTTTCCAGGTCAATTGGCTCAAGTCGCAAGATACGGAGGTCTACAAAGAGGGCGAGAAAGCTATGGGCGATCGACTCAAGATCTACCGCTGGGCAAGACGCGTAGGCGGCTACCAATTAGCTGTTTGCTTTGACAAAGCACCCGAGACGGATCCAGTATGGTAACTTGTGTAGGATGTACGAGTCTAGATTTACGGGACTATGATATGGGCCATGATGCATGATGGACAGTTCCTGTCGAGCGTTTGTATATTTAGATCTGGAGGTAATGGGTTGATGATACTGTATATATTCCTGTCAATACAAGTTTTTTACGTACATACTAAGACATCCTAATACTTGGACGAAAAATAATTTAATTGTCCTGGCTTTCCACGCAAGCTAAGGGGGGTAACATAAGTCGTCTGCCATTTGCAACATCGGCTCTCAGAGCCGTCGTAAGTTCCCTACTTCGATCCCAGTCCATGCCCCCATCATCATCGTCCACAGTCTCAAACGACAGGATGTTTGGCACAGCCATTCTTGCCTTGGTACTGGCCCGTGAGCCGTCTCTGCGAGACACGATATAGGTATTATGAAGTTGAAAACTGGGACTTCCAACCGAACGCGCAAGGAGCCTAGTTCGCTTCGCGGCGTAAGAATGATCTACGAGGTCTGGACGCGCTTCCACCAGCCGTTCAGCAATGCATAGTCGCTGTTTTCGGAGTTGACTACGGCGGCTGCAAGATGGACTTGTTTCTGCATGCGAGGCGGAAACACGATTCTTGAGTTCATCGCTGAGCTTGGAGCTATAAAGACCTTGGTGTCGCTTGTGGGAAGGGGAGCTTGGCTGCGGGGAGCTAAAACAGTCTGAGTGCTTGCCGAAAGACTCGGCAATATTAGGGAGGGTATCGTTATTCTCTCCCTTGTCATGTATAGCTTTCGCTGAAGGGCATGAATTTCTCATAAGCTTGATATTCAAGGGACTCTCGTCAACTGGGATTGGTGGCTTCCTAGTAATGTTATTGACTTCCGCTAGAGGAGATGAGGACGAGACATGTATATGAGGCGAGGAAAGAGGAAGTCGGCTTGTTGAAGGGGTCGGAGTCCGAAGGGTGCGAGGAGGCTTACCACGCATGATAGGCGAAGGAATCTTGCCTTTGTCTTTTTGGTTGATAGATGGTTGGGCACGCTTCATGAGGAACATCGGGGGTCCAACAGGCGAAGATGAAAGAACGATTGGTGAAGCGAGACTATGTCCTTTCGAATGGTTTCCGGAAGACTCTGCGAGGTGATGTACAGGCGTATGAAGAACGACATAATCATTGCCTCGCTTCTTGATTGGAGTTACGTTTGAAGGAACTGGAACGGCCGGCCGCTTCTTTGGTCGTACAGGCGACGACTGAGGTGTCAAGCGCGATGTCCAAGGAACAGATGGTCCAGGTTGATTATCTTCTGGGGGAGTACGGGCACTCCTCTTCATGCGTACAGGTTCCAAGACATCGCCCTGATCTGTTTCGTCCTGGGTGGGCGTCGGTGACGACGAAACCCACCAATTATGCTCCTTGTTCCCTTCAACACCGGCGATGCTTGCGAACAGCTGGTGGGCGGTTTTCCCTCGCTCATCGTCGCTCCATCCGTTGTCCGTTTCGTCCTCGCTATCAATAGCCCTCTCTTTCCCCTTTCTCTTCCGCGAAGAGGGAACAATAGTAACCTTTGGAGACGATAACCGGACAGGTTTACGAGGCAGACCAAAGATGTGAGCCATCTTGTCGTATACATCGGGTTCCAAGTACTCGCTCAGGATGTCAAGTTTCTTCTGAAGGTGATACTTTTCTGCCCATCTTTGAGCCGTAGCAGTAGCACCCTCCCCGACGAGATTCTTCATATACACGTCTTCATCCACTGTACCCTGTTTGACAAGACCGATGAGGTTGAGCTCAGCATCAGGTAAATCAGCTGCACTCGGATTTGGATGAAGGCAATCGGCGAACATCCGGTCAATCGCAGCCCAGTCAAATCCCCGCAGGTGAGGATCCAACGTATTGGGAATTACGCGATGAGGCCGGAATAAGGCAACAAATTTACGAAGTTCATCGAGTGGAGAGTGACGGGACAAAGGCACAAGCTATGTTGGAATCATCAGAAATGGACTCTCAGTTAGGAATGTCAAGTCCATACCAGATTGTTAACTTCTTCGCCTTGGGATAAGCGGTTCTTCGTTTCCGTGATATACAAGTCCCAACTCTGGCTTCCCATATTGACAGGGTTGACATATACGACTCGTTTGCCCAGGTAGCTTGTCGTATTATATTGCGTTTGCCATGGTTCGTTGTCGACGGCCACATATTCACATCGGTGAAACCGTTCACAGGCATGAAAACGGGTAGAGGAAGGGTCTTGAGTTAGGATAGAACGTAAAAAGGGGTCAGACGTGCGATTGAATACGGAATACTTGTATCTGTCGACGTGAATCTGTAGTTAGAGTTAGCATTACCCACTCTCAAATGACATCAAGAGCAGTAGACGCACTGGACTGCTGAACTCGCGTGATATAGCCTTGAGAACGTCTTCGTAGCCCCATGTCCAGGTATTGATGAAGAAATACACGGTATCTGGGAACATTTTCATCAATTCAGTCAACCCAGACGTCGCCCTATCCTACACGGAAGTATCAGAAATAAAGTGGGAATACATTGAAGAACGTAGCGAGGATACCTTTGCTGGAACAGATAGCTTCGACAGAACGCTGGCAGTGTCAAGATATATAGCTTTCAACGTTTTGGTGATTATATAACTACTCCCATTCTGCATCGGGGAAGCAAGATAGGGCTGTAGAAAGGGGTTTCGTATCACGTTTTCTATGAACCATGGTTCTGCTCGAAAGTCTCCTGTGTGAAGTATTGCGCCTTCAGAACCTTCGATCAGAAACCTAGTAGAAATAGGTTAGAGATGTATATTCATCCATCGACCAGCTCACACTTACATGACGGCCCCGGGACAGTGATTTGCATCAAGCAAAGTAATAGTCACGGACTCTCTGTCTGAAAGCTCGTACTTTGTAGGCGTGTGCAATGGGAGCGTTTCCTAATGAGATGCACACACATGGTTAGATAAAGTTCGTAATAGCATGAGAGTCGGATACCCACGAGAAGGTCGCGGCTGCCTAAGTAAGAAACTGTTCCATCTGGTCCTACTGTAGGATCTACTTTCAAATGTGCAAACGTCCTGGTTCTTTGTGGTCTGTAATTTTGATCATGCAACTCCCGTTCCGCATATACTTCATGTCGTAGAAGCATCTCCTTCGCATCTCGCGAGCAAATGATCTTGCATCCAAATGATTGAGCTGATAACCCAACAATGTGGTCTGAATGAGTGTGTGTAAGTAGATGTAAAGCTGGTGGATTATCCCCAGTGTTCGAAGTAAAATTGTCAACTCGGATGCGATATGGCAGCACAAATGAGTTGAATGGTGTCCCAGGAGGCATGATGGTGCGTTATGAGTTGTTCATGTCATGGAGGCTAGATAGAGAGGAGATAGCCACGAGGTAACCATGATCATGACTGTTGTTGCTGCGTTCGACGCGGCTTGAGGTTGTCGGGCTTCGGAACATATTTGGAGGGTCAGTGTGACATTGTTCACGTGGTCAGTGTGACCCACCGCGCCCCAACTTGCTTTATCGCGCGTTCTTAGCCCCACTGGCAGACACCTATAGGGCTATCTGTTCTTTCCATCTGACATAACAGTAGAAGGCGAGAGCCGTAAGCTCACTAACTAGCAGGGTCATAAAGACAATTGTCCGACTGCAGGAATATCTTTCAAAGGGACAACACTCAGACACGTCTCTAGCAACTCGAGATATCGTCAGAGTTATTCAAAAGTGTCTTCGCACACTCCTTGAAATAGATAATTGATTCGAGAGCAAATGGTAGATACGGCAGTGGATAGGTAGCCTCAACGCAAATAAAACTCTATCTATATCGAATACGCAGCGGTCAGTCCATCGAAACCTCACCAGATGGATAGCTTCATTCCTTGGGCCAGTCAAGGAAATCTTGAGGTTTACGAACGTTCGATTAACATATAGGACCGCTTCTACACATTATTTAACAAAAATGCGATGTCTCCCAATGACCAGTTATATCGTACATGAACTCTTTCCAGAAGAACAAACATGTTGAGGCAAGCTATACAAAGATCACAGAGATCCAAGAAAACATTGTCAAAATGCACTTACACCTATGTGTTTTTACATGTTATATGCAATTCAACGCAGGGCCGCCAGAAGCGTCTCAGCTGCCTTTCGTGAATTGGCACGGACGCTCTCAACCAGCAATTCCAAATTCCTAATCTTCTCACGGGCCTCCCTAAGCTCGCTGGTAAGGCGTGCATTCTCCTCCTTGAGCGCCGACTACAAAGGAAAACATTCAGTGCACAAGTAAACGAGAAATAGGAAACAGAAACATACCTCAGCACCGGTCGACTGTGTCCGTTTTGACTCGACTACAGGAGAAGCAGCAGGGGTAGGCTCAGGAGAGGCCTGAGTGAGTGATGGAGATTCCTGCTTGGGGACTACGGGTAAGGCTGCGGGGGCGTTGTACGAGTTCGACCGTGCCACAGCGGGTGCCGGGGGTGGTGCAGGAACAGTAGGAGTAACTGTAGGAATGGCAGGAGGCGGCACAGAGGAGGCGTAGTTTGCACCTGAGGAAAGGTCGACGAGGTTGAGAGCAGCAGTTTTGCCTGCGAAGAACTCGCTAGCAGAGAGTGAGGGTTCGGACGAGGGGGCTGGTGGGAAGATATCGGACTGGAAGGAATCGGCCTGGTTGATGTCAGTGATGGTGTCTAAGGTGATGGGATCAATAAGAGCTTACTTTGCGAGGAACGATGAAGGCAATGGGCTCGATGGAGGAACTGTGAACCTTGTAAGCCCGGGCAATCTCGCACTCTCCAACGTTGAGAGCCCGGCGGGGCAAGAAGCACATGCCACGCTGAGGCTCAGATGATTTGTACTCATCAAGAGCATGAAGGGTATCTGACTCGTATTCATAGTATCGGATATTACCATCGCTGGAAAGTGCATTAGCTGCAGATAAATCAGGGGAGCCATACGACGCGCACCCTTTGCCGGCAAGGAACAAGATGTTGTTGTCAGACCAGAAGGGCATAACGACACCCGAGGACTGATCAAGAACGATCGTTTTCACGTTACCCAAGCCTCCCGTCTCCCAAATTGCGACCTGACGATCTGACATCTTGCTGAACCCAGTCGTTGCAATCTTGTCGAGATCACCCATCCACACAGCACGAGACCCTTTGATTCCACCATGCCCATCCACGACGCGCACCGCCTCGCCACCCGCGCGAGGATCGAACAGCCTCAGCTTCCTATCCCTACACGTCGTCGCGAGCAACGTTCCCGTTGGGTTGAAAGACAGACTCTGGATGGCGTCACCGTGACCTGTAAGTACGTTCCTCGCCTCCTCAGGATTCGCCAAATCCCACAATTTTACGGTATGCTCCCCAGATGCACTTGCAAGGACATTCGCAGCGGTTGGATGGAACAGAACCTGACCAATCTTGCGCGGAGAGGCATCGATACGTGCGACGGGGTCAAAGTCCTGTGGGACCCAATTCTCCTGACCCCAACCCTCAAACGCAGACGCTTCAACCTTCCAAATCATCACCTTACCATCCTCACCACAAGATGCGACGATAGAGTCGTTGTGCGGCGACCAATCTGTGTCCAGCACAGCAGCAGTGTGACTACGTGCTAGCGGGAGGCTGTCCGGCAGCTTCTGAGGAAATCCTGAAGCAATTTGGAAGGGAGAAGGGAGTGGTAGGATGGCAAATGCACCACCACCGGACGCGTTCCAGTTGACACTGATGTATTGCTGTCATCATGTAAGTTGCTTGGGACTACCACAGTGTCCAATCAAGTATCTTACTCCAGAAGCAGAGATAAAGTTAGTATCCCAGGCGCTATTGGTGACCTTAACGTTTTCATAACCATACTCCTTCTTTGCTGGCCGTCCGAAGACGTGACTGTAATTCGTCATTACTATGGGTCAGTATAGTTGTACGTTTGTATTAGTTTCAAAGCTCACCGATACTTCGATGGCCGAACAAAGCGCGACATTAGATACTCGGAAAATCACGAACGGCTAAAAGAAAAGAAAGCTAGAATTTAGGTAGGAATTTAGAATGCTGGCAATGGGCGCCATCAGAACCAGTTATATAGTTACGTAACTTTACGTAATAGGTGGCTGCTTGATGCTCGTCTTTCTCAAGTTTGATTCAAATTTGACTTCACACATACTTGGTCATGGTGTTGGATGGCATGGGTATCAATCGTCTGGGTTCAGGTAACAACAGAACTGGTCGACGCAATGATACAAGCTAACAGACCATCTGGAAGAAAAAACAATTGAAACTTCAATTGCCAACTGGCCCAGGTAGTAGACAAAGGAAAACATACCAGTTGATTTACCTTCATGCCTTCTTAGCAAGATTAATTTTGATCTCTAGTTGATCTTTAAACTGGGAAAATCTTGTCCAGCACAAGAAAATTGACAATTGATGTTTATTAAGTTCATTTGAGGTCTCATAAGGGTCAAGTGTGGGTGTGAAGAGGTTTGACATTGGTCTATGGGTTGGTTGGTTGGTTTGCTGACTGGCTGATAGGGTGTGCTCTGTTGCAGAATTCTAGGGTTGTCCTATAAGGTATATAGGTTTTGAGGATGCATTGCTTAATCATGCTTTCAGGGGGTTGGAATAAAAATACAGCTTATAGACTAAAAAAAAATACCATCAATAATGACTTGAAGAAGTAGCCCATATTATGCAGTGTTGGATTGGTAGTTTTTTCTATTCTGGGACTTCTCATTCAGTAAGGGAGTTTTAACATTTGTTCTCTCTATGGTTGGTTCTTAGTAAAGCATCTGGTCAAGATGGTTACTGTAATGTCACAAAGTATCAAGAGACCATTGTTCTTAGAAATGTGTTTGTTTTGAGCTTTGTCTCCCATGGACAATTATCATACCAACACACACATTGAACAAATCTTTCTTTATTTACTTTAAATTATATGAATGAATATTTATTCCCAACTACATGTAAGCTTTGCTTACATAAGCAGACACGATCAGGTGGCGGACATTGGATGTCTGCCAGAGAGCTCTTGACCCATAACCATATCATTGTCTGTAGACTATGCTCTGCTCTGCTATACATATGCTGTTCCTGTTCTGATTCGTTTTGAACGTGTTAGTGTTGCCTATGGTGAGTAGGCTTCCACTTTTTTTTGAACACTGAACATCTTCATATAAGCTATTCTGTTTCATTTACCACCACACCATTTGTGCACACCATCTTAGACCAGACCTGCAACCAGACCTGTAGCTGCTACTCGCACATATTAACTAGGTGTGGTGTGGCACACCTCTTTGCTATGAAGTATAACAACATACTGCCATGTCACACACCGCTCTGTAGATTATGCTCACTTTCACATGCATACAATCAGTCCTGTTAGACCCTGTACTTGAACTGATCATGATCTCACAGACTTTGAACGTTGAAAAATGTTCAACATCACAAACCGTGACCAACCTGCTCTGTAACCCTTCCCAACCAACCCTGCTCACAATGCGCAGTCATGCGCTGAAAACACAAATAATTGATTTAGGCTCTCTGCTGACTGAGCTTGAGTCCCCGCCACTTAGCCACATTGAAACACCCCAAGTTGAGACAGACCCCACCCCAAACCCCTCCAATTCTGACTTCTCCAATTGCTCTGACTCTTTGGACACCTCATACTTCTGCGCTGCTCTTTCCATGGCCTCCAATGCTACTTCTGAGTCTAAAACTGCATCTATTGATATTCCTTCTGGAGTCAAGCTCCCTATCTTGATGCTAGGAGACCTCACTCTGGAACTTGCTTATGAATTTGCTTGTGCATGCCATGGATTCTTCTGTGCAAAGGACATTGAGCCAAAGGACCAGGTCAAAAAAGTCACTGTATGCTTCAGAGATATCCACATTGTGGATTATATCGACACCAATCTGAAAGATCTTGAGAAGCTTTCTTTCACAAAATTTATGGCTGACATTGTAAGGGCGACCTCTGGGGGCTGTGGCTCAGTCATACAGCTGGCAGAGGGAGATCCAAAGTATATTGAGTGTTGTACTGATGATTACCAGTCTAACTACTCACCTAGCAGAGGGAAATCCAAAGAGAACAAGTCTGAGGATTCCCTATGATGCCAGGAGCGATGCTTCAGAGGCTTCTGAAGCATGGGAAGGAACTGTACAATACACAAAAGCCACAGCCAGCCACAGGGAAGGCCTAAAGGGGCAAATCTCTGAAAATGATCAAACTCCGAAAATTGCCAGACATTGTTGATCTGCTGGGTTGGGAACTTGTTTGGATTATTGACAGAGTAGGATTGAAGCTAGAGGGCTGAAAGTAGGACCAAAAGAAAGGGCTGAAGAAGGAGAATAAAGAAAAATCATAG
>JABAKA010016092.1:0-14706 GCA_018857285.1 Termitomyces sp. Mi166#008 | reverse complement strand
TATCAACTTCGGGACATGGGGACCTCGATGCCATCTGACTCTGAGCAAGATTGACACCCCGGGATTTGTCCTTCGCAACTCAATCCTGTCGTACGGGGTTTGCACCAGAAGGACCAACTTTACATCAGATCCACAGATATCCACTTTTTACACTTACTCGGGGCACACCAGCCTGAGATTGCAGACATTTGTTCTCTAGGCTTAGATTATGATTCTGATTGTTCGTATAAATACTCTCCTATGGTACCGGGAACTTGAATCCTCAGGCGCTGTCTTGTACTCAAAGACGATGTCTAGCCAACGTTCTCAGAGCTCGGCTACTCCCTTGAAGTACTTGTGCCAGACTATCAAGCCATGGGTACAGATAACTCGGATTTCAAAGTTTTCTGGTACCATGGTCCTCTTCTGGCCCTACGGTTAGCGTGAAGAGTCTTTGAACATTTTTATATCTGACTTTTTCACGTTAGCATGGTCACTTACAATGGTTTCTCGCGTTTTGCAACTCGAGATCCCTGTATTTACCTTCTTTCTAATTCTCGGTTTAATCGGATCTTCGATTTTTCACAGGTATTGTGCATCCATCTTAATTTCGGCGGCACTGACTGTATCCTCTAGTCAGCGCTCAATTCAAGCGAATGGCCGACGTTCTAACATCCTCTTTTCTTGATTATCAGGCGCTGGGTGTATTTGGAATGATATCCTCGACCGTAATTACGATCGTCAAGTTGGTAGGTCCATTTTCCTCTATTTATTTCGGACAACTACTACATATGCTACAGAAAGAACCAAGAACCGCCCTATAGCTGCTGGCACCATCTCTGTCTTTGGTGCCATCGTCTTCTTGTTCGTTCACATCGCAATCATGGTCAATATGATTTGGAACTTTGATCGGGTCGCGTATATCGACATCTTCTTTCCCTGATGTCTCATACCCAATCGCCCGACAGTTTCAACTGGGGTTTGTTTTCTATTCTTGTTCTTCCCAGTATCTATCCTCTTATGAAGAGGTTCACCTATTGGCCTCAGGCATGGCTTGGTATGTCTGAACCTGAAAAGTTTGATCACGCACATATCAATTGGCTTTCTGTGGCAGGTCTTGCCATGAACTGCGGCGTACCTATGGCTTGGCTGGCTCTGGGTCAAGGTGTTCCCCCGTCAATCATAATCCTTTACGCCGGTACTTGGGCATGGACGATGTGGTATGGTAAGTGCTGTGGCCAAACCAAGAAACGCAAGAGTTTGTCTGACTCAAGGCAACCAGACACTATCTACGCTTGCCAAGATAAGCGTGACGATGTTAAGGCTGGAGTCAAGTCAATTGCTCTGTTGTTTGGAACTTGGATCAGGCCTATTCTTTTCGGCTTTGCTTTTACACTCGTCTCATCACTCTTCCTTGCCGGCGTGATCAACAACATGGGAGTATACTACTATATGATAAGTGTATTGGGTGGCTCAGTCTACTTGGCGCACGACACGTACACTGTCGATTTGGACTCACCCAAAGCCTGTTGGGATTCTGTGAGTCTCCAAAGACTAATTGTTTTGCGTGATACTGATCAGCAGGTAGTTCCACCGCAATGGATTCACGTTTGGGGGACTAGTCTGGGCTGGCACCCTCACAGATTATATCTTGTCATTGTAAATATAAAATAGGGTGTGATACCCAGCAGTACTCACACCTTCTACGTAACAATACATATTGATGCCTAGGTCAAAGATGGTATCAGAGCATGTCGATGCATTTGTATAGCTTTTCGAACTAATACCTCCCCTTTATATTTTCAGGCATTGCCTTGGAGTTTTCCTCAATAGAGTATCTACCAAAGGAGTTCTGGGGCACTGAAGTTTCCCTGAAGAGCTTCAACGTCAACATGATCCTCGAAATTCTTGGACCGGGAACCCGAGATGTTCGCAGTAAATTCCGAGTCCATAGTTTCAATTCCCTCGTATTGTTCGATCAGACTCACGTTTGACTGTTCCACGACCTGCCAAACGGTTTCATGTCCAATCTTCTAGTGACCATACCAATGGATCATATATGTCAGTCGCCATCAGTCCCCACCGCATGGTGCCACCTTGTTACTCAATCAATACAGTTCTTACTTTTCCCTTGATGAACACTAACTCGCTCGAGATACCAATCAGTATAGGCAAGATGTCCAAAGACTTCCCTTCTGACCTTTGCCATTCCGAGAGCAGGCCTTGCAGTATAGTTAGCGCCAGCCTACCGAGGCCGCAGCTACATATTAGTAGTCACAACAATAAATATACACCCGAGTTCCCTTGAAAATTTGCTGGACCTGTTTGCGCTGGTCTTAGCTAAGAATGAGTACCTGACGGGATGGAAATTAGAGATACGGATATCGGGAGATCCAAACTTCCGGTTGATGGTCAAATACCTGTGGGCGAACAGCGTAGAAGACAGCTCTAAGTTGCACGATTGTGCATTTGTCCATGTGCAAGCGCATAACATAATTGTCTTCATACCAGATCCGAGTTTCCACAGTTATTGAGGTAGCTATCGAGCCTATCAATGGCAATCTTGAGCTGACGGTGTACTATATGTTCGGTATACGCAGTGGATATGTCCAGTTGCAAATTGCCGTACTCTGTTGAGCCGGAAGATGACTCAGACTCCACATATCTTCGATTCCCATAAGTCAAACCAGGATCAATATTATTTCCATGTTGGCGCAGTCCCAATCGGTAGTAATCAACTACGTTGTGGAACCTATCGGAACTTCTTGTGGATGAATCTCTGTGTACTTGTATAGTATCACTTTGCAGGAGAAGAAACAGCCAAACGGAGATATGATGGGTGTGTGCAGTGACAAGCAGAGAGGCATGAAATGAAACGTCAGAAGAACTTGTCTATTAGATCAGGACAGGCCTAGTAAAATAATAGTTGGGGTGTGAATCTAGGTTGTACATAGCATCAAAACAAGGACAGATCATGTTTCTTGAGGGCACTTTAGCGTGAAGATGGTATCCCAGAGAAAAAATTTAATAGCCTTGCTCTCCCTTGAACATAGATACAAGCAGACCCCGAGATTTCACGAGCTTGGCGAACCACCCACCAAGAGTGATGCCCCAGAGAATGTCCACGTATCCCAGACCGGAATTCTAAAGGGGAACATCAGTACCGCTTCTTGCCGAAAAAAAAAATCAAACCCACCCTGCCATTTGTGATGAGAATCATCTCGAAAGCACCCTTGTAGGGCTTCAACGGAGTTTTATTGAGGAAAGCCTGGATGTTACCAGCTACCAACTTGCCATGGCCGCCGGCCTTGGCGGCTTGCTTCTGTTCCTTCCAATCGATAACATCACCAGCAGCAAAAATGTTGTCGTGGTCAGCTAGCTGGAGGGTAGGGCGGATCCTGATCATTCCGAGCGAACTGAGAGCTGAATTTCCGAGGGCTTCAGAAACGAACGCAGTGTTCGGGCGAGGACCACGAGTTTGAACCTGGAAGACTCATTCATAACTGACCATGTCACAGGAGATTCAGGGGACATACCACGAGGTCCGCGGTCTTGATCTCCTTGCCGGAGGCAGTGGTGATGCCTTGAACCTCTCTGGTCTCCGGCTCATTGATGAAGTGATCGAGCACCAGCTCGACACCACGAGCAGTAAGAGAGGCGGCAGCAGCTCTCCTGACCTTGTCAGGATACGCGGGGTTTAGAAGGAGCTTGTCACCATGCACAATGGTAACTTTCTTGCCCTAAAGCGCGTACAATGTATCAGCCACGTATCTTGAACCAAATCAGAAATATTCGAGCTCACCGGCCATTGGTCCTTAATCTCACCAGCCAATTCTAGATTTCCGCTCAGCCAGATAACTCCGTAACGATGTTAAGTAGGGACTTACCAATTCCAACTGCACCTCCTCCAGCAAGGATAATATGCTTCGCTTTGGCCAGCTTACTATGGATACTGCTGAGATGCTCATCAACACCGTTGACAGTGTGAGGAAAGGCGGGGGGTCCGTTCCAATTGGAACCCTGGGAGAGAAGAAGGACGTGATAGCTGTACAACGTTTTTCCCGATCAAAATTCGAATGAACATGAAAGTGTCGCGAATGCCACGTACTCAATTTTCTCGCCAGACTCGAGAGTAACGCTGCCACCCTCTTTTGAATGCTCAAATGACACAACCTTGCCCTGGACAAACTTGCCATTGCCATTGATAAAAACTTTGTCATAAGGCAAGAAGATATCTTTCTTGAGAACTTTGTCCTGGGTCACGGCCAAGCGAAGAGTAGCAACGAGCCATATACGGTATGGCAAGGGGTTAATGAGGATGAGGCCGTACTTGGAAGGATCCAAGGTTTTTGAAAGGGCTCTGGCAGCATTAACACCAGCTGATCCACCGCCAACGATGACGATATTGCGTTTGACCATTGCAAGAGATGATGGTCAGAAACAAGAGGTTGGGAGGAGATAAGCGAGCAATAGCTCGCCTTTTATTTGACGGTAAGTTGACGACATCAAGAAGACCCACCTATAGTTCCTGGGAGGTACATATCGTAATCTCTTGTACACATCCCTGACAAATGATGACAAATCTCTGATCAGGCACGTTTCATGTGGTCAGTACTTACCTTATCCACACGTACTTACAAGTAATCGCTTGTGGCCCATAAAAACTCCGTAAAACAGACAGATGTTACGGATTTCCGATATGGGACACCAATGGTACACTGTTGGGCCCGAGGTGTTAGTCATGGAAGTTATTATTTCGCCCACGTATAAACGACTTGAAACCACGTCCCCCTTGTGACCACTTGAAGTTGACTACTGGTTCGAGTCGATGAGTCGATTAAAATTTTTTGAACGGACAAGATGACAAGAGTTAACTACATCCAAATAGGTTTGGTCGAGTGCTCACGTTCACTACTGCAATTTCATTAAATCATTCAAAGTTTGCGACATGTATTCGAGTTTTGTCACAAACAAGAATCACGTCTCCTTCATTACATCCATCACCGAGTCGTACATGAATGCCACTGAGCTTCAACGCCCTGAGGTCCTCGTCCTCCTTGATTGTATGGGAGTGAAACTTCAGAAGAACACAAAAATTTCTGACGACGACCTTGTCAAACGCCTCACTCAGACCGTGGACGCTGCGCAAAGGTACAATGAACTCCTGGCACCATTAAACTCAGTCAACCCATCGACATTACCAGAATGGAAATCTTCAGAGTCTCTTCTTGAGTCCGTAAAGCGAATAAATATGGCTGAAGCATACAGTAACATGATGAGTGGTCGGAATCGAGTGACTTCTCCAACTTCGACTTCTGCAGAGGATACATTCATGGAGGTCAGACAGGTTCTTATGGGCCTCGCGAGCCACTGGGAGCAAAAGCATGACACCTTTGTCTTGATGGACGAGGTGTCGAGTTGGTGTGTGATTGCCCGGGTAAGGAACCCACACCGGCGGTTCACGGTTATCGGATTCTTTGATATTCAAGTTCTTCTGTCAGATCATCGAAGTACAGCGGCTCGAATCAGGCTCATCTGATCCAGGAGCGCTCGGATCGAAAACAGACATACCGGTATTTTCTATCCTGTACAAAGTCGTCCATGCTCCGAGCGGTGTGAAAATGAGCGATCACCTCAGACAAATATTCGGACTGTATCCTGTCGTTGCGGTTTCGACAACTCAAATGGAGCGCAAGTACCTTTTGAAGCTCTTTTCTATCAACGCCAAACGTCTCTCGGCCGTCTACAAACCACGTCGCAAGAAAGACGAAGCTGAGCATCGTCCTACGTTTATTATTCCTCTTGGACCACTAAACATGCGGGACCTGGGAAGGCTGAATAACACCGCTGGATGCGAGTTGTGCGGGAAAAAGATGAAGAGCAGATGCACACAATGTCTTAGCGTATCATATTGTGGCAAGGGTACGTAACGCGTCTTTTCTTATGCAAAATGAAAGGTTCCATTGAAATCACTTAATTCAATCTCTGCCAGAATGCCAACGGGAGGACTGGCCCAACCACAAGAAGCTCTGTCACTCGCTCAAAGGCGGAACATGGCACACTCTCACCTTCAGTCACGCAAACACTCCTATGGGGCAGATGTACCGCGCCGTCATCAACCGCTTTGATTCCATGCAAGACATCCGGACTCAGATGATTGAGTCGCCAGAAGATCCAGACGCTCCGCCGCCGAACATCCACGATGACAAGGCCTTCCTCGTCAAATTCCAAATATCGCTCTCGCAATATGGGATGAACTCCTCGATGCTACTATACGACCGACAGAAAAGTTTCCAGGTCAATTGGCTCAAGTCGCAAGATACGGAGGTCTACAAAGAGGGCGAGAAAGCTATGGGCGATCGACTCAAGATCTACCGCTGGGCAAGACGCGTAGGCGGCTACCAATTAGCTGTTTGCTTTGACAAAGCACCCGAGACGGATCCAGTATGGTAACTTGTGTAGGATGTACGAGTCTAGATTTACGGGACTATGATATGGGCCATGATGCATGATGGACAGTTCCTGTCGAGCGTTTGTATATTTAGATCTGGAGGTAATGGGTTGATGATACTGTATATATTCCTGTCAATACAAGTTTTTTACGTACATACTAAGACATCCTAATACTTGGACGAAAAATAATTTAATTGTCCTGGCTTTCCACGCAAGCTAAGGGGGGTAACATAAGTCGTCTGCCATTTGCAACATCGGCTCTCAGAGCCGTCGTAAGTTCCCTACTTCGATCCCAGTCCATGCCCCCATCATCATCGTCCACAGTCTCAAACGACAGGATGTTTGGCACAGCCATTCTTGCCTTGGTACTGGCCCGTGAGCCGTCTCTGCGAGACACGATATAGGTATTATGAAGTTGAAAACTGGGACTTCCAACCGAACGCGCAAGGAGCCTAGTTCGCTTCGCGGCGTAAGAATGATCTACGAGGTCTGGACGCGCTTCCACCAGCCGTTCAGCAATGCATAGTCGCTGTTTTCGGAGTTGACTACGGCGGCTGCAAGATGGACTTGTTTCTGCATGCGAGGCGGAAACACGATTCTTGAGTTCATCGCTGAGCTTGGAGCTATAAAGACCTTGGTGTCGCTTGTGGGAAGGGGAGCTTGGCTGCGGGGAGCTAAAACAGTCTGAGTGCTTGCCGAAAGACTCGGCAATATTAGGGAGGGTATCGTTATTCTCTCCCTTGTCATGTATAGCTTTCGCTGAAGGGCATGAATTTCTCATAAGCTTGATATTCAAGGGACTCTCGTCAACTGGGATTGGTGGCTTCCTAGTAATGTTATTGACTTCCGCTAGAGGAGATGAGGACGAGACATGTATATGAGGCGAGGAAAGAGGAAGTCGGCTTGTTGAAGGGGTCGGAGTCCGAAGGGTGCGAGGAGGCTTACCACGCATGATAGGCGAAGGAATCTTGCCTTTGTCTTTTTGGTTGATAGATGGTTGGGCACGCTTCATGAGGAACATCGGGGGTCCAACAGGCGAAGATGAAAGAACGATTGGTGAAGCGAGACTATGTCCTTTCGAATGGTTTCCGGAAGACTCTGCGAGGTGATGTACAGGCGTATGAAGAACGACATAATCATTGCCTCGCTTCTTGATTGGAGTTACGTTTGAAGGAACTGGAACGGCCGGCCGCTTCTTTGGTCGTACAGGCGACGACTGAGGTGTCAAGCGCGATGTCCAAGGAACAGATGGTCCAGGTTGATTATCTTCTGGGGGAGTACGGGCACTCCTCTTCATGCGTACAGGTTCCAAGACATCGCCCTGATCTGTTTCGTCCTGGGTGGGCGTCGGTGACGACGAAACCCACCAATTATGCTCCTTGTTCCCTTCAACACCGGCGATGCTTGCGAACAGCTGGTGGGCGGTTTTCCCTCGCTCATCGTCGCTCCATCCGTTGTCCGTTTCGTCCTCGCTATCAATAGCCCTCTCTTTCCCCTTTCTCTTCCGCGAAGAGGGAACAATAGTAACCTTTGGAGACGATAACCGGACAGGTTTACGAGGCAGACCAAAGATGTGAGCCATCTTGTCGTATACATCGGGTTCCAAGTACTCGCTCAGGATGTCAAGTTTCTTCTGAAGGTGATACTTTTCTGCCCATCTTTGAGCCGTAGCAGTAGCACCCTCCCCGACGAGATTCTTCATATACACGTCTTCATCCACTGTACCCTGTTTGACAAGACCGATGAGGTTGAGCTCAGCATCAGGTAAATCAGCTGCACTCGGATTTGGATGAAGGCAATCGGCGAACATCCGGTCAATCGCAGCCCAGTCAAATCCCCGCAGGTGAGGATCCAACGTATTGGGAATTACGCGATGAGGCCGGAATAAGGCAACAAATTTACGAAGTTCATCGAGTGGAGAGTGACGGGACAAAGGCACAAGCTATGTTGGAATCATCAGAAATGGACTCTCAGTTAGGAATGTCAAGTCCATACCAGATTGTTAACTTCTTCGCCTTGGGATAAGCGGTTCTTCGTTTCCGTGATATACAAGTCCCAACTCTGGCTTCCCATATTGACAGGGTTGACATATACGACTCGTTTGCCCAGGTAGCTTGTCGTATTATATTGCGTTTGCCATGGTTCGTTGTCGACGGCCACATATTCACATCGGTGAAACCGTTCACAGGCATGAAAACGGGTAGAGGAAGGGTCTTGAGTTAGGATAGAACGTAAAAAGGGGTCAGACGTGCGATTGAATACGGAATACTTGTATCTGTCGACGTGAATCTGTAGTTAGAGTTAGCATTACCCACTCTCAAATGACATCAAGAGCAGTAGACGCACTGGACTGCTGAACTCGCGTGATATAGCCTTGAGAACGTCTTCGTAGCCCCATGTCCAGGTATTGATGAAGAAATACACGGTATCTGGGAACATTTTCATCAATTCAGTCAACCCAGACGTCGCCCTATCCTACACGGAAGTATCAGAAATAAAGTGGGAATACATTGAAGAACGTAGCGAGGATACCTTTGCTGGAACAGATAGCTTCGACAGAACGCTGGCAGTGTCAAGATATATAGCTTTCAACGTTTTGGTGATTATATAACTACTCCCATTCTGCATCGGGGAAGCAAGATAGGGCTGTAGAAAGGGGTTTCGTATCACGTTTTCTATGAACCATGGTTCTGCTCGAAAGTCTCCTGTGTGAAGTATTGCGCCTTCAGAACCTTCGATCAGAAACCTAGTAGAAATAGGTTAGAGATGTATATTCATCCATCGACCAGCTCACACTTACATGACGGCCCCGGGACAGTGATTTGCATCAAGCAAAGTAATAGTCACGGACTCTCTGTCTGAAAGCTCGTACTTTGTAGGCGTGTGCAATGGGAGCGTTTCCTAATGAGATGCACACACATGGTTAGATAAAGTTCGTAATAGCATGAGAGTCGGATACCCACGAGAAGGTCGCGGCTGCCTAAGTAAGAAACTGTTCCATCTGGTCCTACTGTAGGATCTACTTTCAAATGTGCAAACGTCCTGGTTCTTTGTGGTCTGTAATTTTGATCATGCAACTCCCGTTCCGCATATACTTCATGTCGTAGAAGCATCTCCTTCGCATCTCGCGAGCAAATGATCTTGCATCCAAATGATTGAGCTGATAACCCAACAATGTGGTCTGAATGAGTGTGTGTAAGTAGATGTAAAGCTGGTGGATTATCCCCAGTGTTCGAAGTAAAATTGTCAACTCGGATGCGATATGGCAGCACAAATGAGTTGAATGGTGTCCCAGGAGGCATGATGGTGCGTTATGAGTTGTTCATGTCATGGAGGCTAGATAGAGAGGAGATAGCCACGAGGTAACCATGATCATGACTGTTGTTGCTGCGTTCGACGCGGCTTGAGGTTGTCGGGCTTCGGAACATATTTGGAGGGTCAGTGTGACATTGTTCACGTGGTCAGTGTGACCCACCGCGCCCCAACTTGCTTTATCGCGCGTTCTTAGCCCCACTGGCAGACACCTATAGGGCTATCTGTTCTTTCCATCTGACATAACAGTAGAAGGCGAGAGCCGTAAGCTCACTAACTAGCAGGGTCATAAAGACAATTGTCCGACTGCAGGAATATCTTTCAAAGGGACAACACTCAGACACGTCTCTAGCAACTCGAGATATCGTCAGAGTTATTCAAAAGTGTCTTCGCACACTCCTTGAAATAGATAATTGATTCGAGAGCAAATGGTAGATACGGCAGTGGATAGGTAGCCTCAACGCAAATAAAACTCTATCTATATCGAATACGCAGCGGTCAGTCCATCGAAACCTCACCAGATGGATAGCTTCATTCCTTGGGCCAGTCAAGGAAATCTTGAGGTTTACGAACGTTCGATTAACATATAGGACCGCTTCTACACATTATTTAACAAAAATGCGATGTCTCCCAATGACCAGTTATATCGTACATGAACTCTTTCCAGAAGAACAAACATGTTGAGGCAAGCTATACAAAGATCACAGAGATCCAAGAAAACATTGTCAAAATGCACTTACACCTATGTGTTTTTACATGTTATATGCAATTCAACGCAGGGCCGCCAGAAGCGTCTCAGCTGCCTTTCGTGAATTGGCACGGACGCTCTCAACCAGCAATTCCAAATTCCTAATCTTCTCACGGGCCTCCCTAAGCTCGCTGGTAAGGCGTGCATTCTCCTCCTTGAGCGCCGACTACAAAGGAAAACATTCAGTGCACAAGTAAACGAGAAATAGGAAACAGAAACATACCTCAGCACCGGTCGACTGTGTCCGTTTTGACTCGACTACAGGAGAAGCAGCAGGGGTAGGCTCAGGAGAGGCCTGAGTGAGTGATGGAGATTCCTGCTTGGGGACTACGGGTAAGGCTGCGGGGGCGTTGTACGAGTTCGACCGTGCCACAGCGGGTGCCGGGGGTGGTGCAGGAACAGTAGGAGTAACTGTAGGAATGGCAGGAGGCGGCACAGAGGAGGCGTAGTTTGCACCTGAGGAAAGGTCGACGAGGTTGAGAGCAGCAGTTTTGCCTGCGAAGAACTCGCTAGCAGAGAGTGAGGGTTCGGACGAGGGGGCTGGTGGGAAGATATCGGACTGGAAGGAATCGGCCTGGTTGATGTCAGTGATGGTGTCTAAGGTGATGGGATCAATAAGAGCTTACTTTGCGAGGAACGATGAAGGCAATGGGCTCGATGGAGGAACTGTGAACCTTGTAAGCCCGGGCAATCTCGCACTCTCCAACGTTGAGAGCCCGGCGGGGCAAGAAGCACATGCCACGCTGAGGCTCAGATGATTTGTACTCATCAAGAGCATGAAGGGTATCTGACTCGTATTCATAGTATCGGATATTACCATCGCTGGAAAGTGCATTAGCTGCAGATAAATCAGGGGAGCCATACGACGCGCACCCTTTGCCGGCAAGGAACAAGATGTTGTTGTCAGACCAGAAGGGCATAACGACACCCGAGGACTGATCAAGAACGATCGTTTTCACGTTACCCAAGCC
This sequence comes from Termitomyces sp. Mi166#008, assembly GCA_018857285.1. Taxonomy (NCBI): domain Eukaryota; kingdom Fungi; phylum Basidiomycota; class Agaricomycetes; order Agaricales; family Lyophyllaceae; genus Termitomyces; species Termitomyces sp. Mi166#008. The sequence goes on along the minus strand of JABAKA010016092.1, from coordinate 3,243 downwards.
TCCCGTCTCCCAAATTGCGACCTGACGATCTGACATCTTGCTGAACCCAGTCGTTGCAATCTTGTCGAGATCACCCATCCACACAGCACGAGACCCTTTGATTCCACCATGCCCATCCACGACGCGCACCGCCTCGCCACCCGCGCGAGGATCGAACAGCCTCAGCTTCCTATCCCTACACGTCGTCGCGAGCAACGTTCCCGTTGGGTTGAAAGACAGACTCTGGATGGCGTCACCGTGACCTGTAAGTACGTTCCTCGCCTCCTCAGGATTCGCCAAATCCCACAATTTTACGGTATGCTCCCCAGATGCACTTGCAAGGACATTCGCAGCGGTTGGATGGAACAGAACCTGACCAATCTTGCGCGGAGAGGCATCGATACGTGCGACGGGGTCAAAGTCCTGTGGGACCCAATTCTCCTGACCCCAACCCTCAAACGCAGACGCTTCAACCTTCCAAATCATCACCTTACCATCCTCACCACAAGATGCGACGATAGAGTCGTTGTGCGGCGACCAATCTGTGTCCAGCACAGCAGCAGTGTGACTACGTGCTAGCGGGAGGCTGTCCGGCAGCTTCTGAGGAAATCCTGAAGCAATTTGGAAGGGAGAAGGGAGTGGTAGGATGGCAAATGCACCACCACCGGACGCGTTCCAGTTGACACTGATGTATTGCTGTCATCATGTAAGTTGCTTGGGACTACCACAGTGTCCAATCAAGTATCTTACTCCAGAAGCAGAGATAAAGTTAGTATCCCAGGCGCTATTGGTGACCTTAACGTTTTCATAACCATACTCCTTCTTTGCTGGCCGTCCGAAGACGTGACTGTAATTCGTCATTACTATGGGTCAGTATAGTTGTACGTTTGTATTAGTTTCAAAGCTCACCGATACTTCGATGGCCGAACAAAGCGCGACATTAGATACTCGGAAAATCACGAACGGCTAAAAGAAAAGAAAGCTAGAATTTAGGTAGGAATTTAGAATGCTGGCAATGGGCGCCATCAGAACCAGTTATATAGTTACGTAACTTTACGTAATAGGTGGCTGCTTGATGCTCGTCTTTCTCAAGTTTGATTCAAATTTGACTTCACACATACTTGGTCATGGTGTTGGATGGCATGGGTATCAATCGTCTGGGTTCAGGTAACAACAGAACTGGTCGACGCAATGATACAAGCTAACAGACCATCTGGAAGAAAAAACAATTGAAACTTCAATTGCCAACTGGCCCAGGTAGTAGACAAAGGAAAACATACCAGTTGATTTACCTTCATGCCTTCTTAGCAAGATTAATTTTGATCTCTAGTTGATCTTTAAACTGGGAAAATCTTGTCCAGCACAAGAAAATTGACAATTGATGTTTATTAAGTTCATTTGAGGTCTCATAAGGGTCAAGTGTGGGTGTGAAGAGGTTTGACATTGGTCTATGGGTTGGTTGGTTGGTTTGCTGACTGGCTGATAGGGTGTGCTCTGTTGCAGAATTCTAGGGTTGTCCTATAAGGTATATAGGTTTTGAGGATGCATTGCTTAATCATGCTTTCAGGGGGTTGGAATAAAAATACAGCTTATAGACTAAAAAAAAATACCATCAATAATGACTTGAAGAAGTAGCCCATATTATGCAGTGTTGGATTGGTAGTTTTTTCTATTCTGGGACTTCTCATTCAGTAAGGGAGTTTTAACATTTGTTCTCTCTATGGTTGGTTCTTAGTAAAGCATCTGGTCAAGATGGTTACTGTAATGTCACAAAGTATCAAGAGACCATTGTTCTTAGAAATGTGTTTGTTTTGAGCTTTGTCTCCCATGGACAATTATCATACCAACACACACATTGAACAAATCTTTCTTTATTTACTTTAAATTATATGAATGAATATTTATTCCCAACTACATGTAAGCTTTGCTTACATAAGCAGACACGATCAGGTGGCGGACATTGGATGTCTGCCAGAGAGCTCTTGACCCATAACCATATCATTGTCTGTAGACTATGCTCTGCTCTGCTATACATATGCTGTTCCTGTTCTGATTCGTTTTGAACGTGTTAGTGTTGCCTATGGTGAGTAGGCTTCCACTTTTTTTTGAACACTGAACATCTTCATATAAGCTATTCTGTTTCATTTACCACCACACCATTTGTGCACACCATCTTAGACCAGACCTGCAACCAGACCTGTAGCTGCTACTCGCACATATTAACTAGGTGTGGTGTGGCACACCTCTTTGCTATGAAGTATAACAACATACTGCCATGTCACACACCGCTCTGTAGATTATGCTCACTTTCACATGCATACAATCAGTCCTGTTAGACCCTGTACTTGAACTGATCATGATCTCACAGACTTTGAACGTTGAAAAATGTTCAACATCACAAACCGTGACCAACCTGCTCTGTAACCCTTCCCAACCAACCCTGCTCACAATGCGCAGTCATGCGCTGAAAACACAAATAATTGATTTAGGCTCTCTGCTGACTGAGCTTGAGTCCCCGCCACTTAGCCACATTGAAACACCCCAAGTTGAGACAGACCCCACCCCAAACCCCTCCAATTCTGACTTCTCCAATTGCTCTGACTCTTTGGACACCTCATACTTCTGCGCTGCTCTTTCCATGGCCTCCAATGCTACTTCTGAGTCTAAAACTGCATCTATTGATATTCCTTCTGGAGTCAAGCTCCCTATCTTGATGCTAGGAGACCTCACTCTGGAACTTGCTTATGAATTTGCTTGTGCATGCCATGGATTCTTCTGTGCAAAGGACATTGAGCCAAAGGACCAGGTCAAAAAAGTCACTGTATGCTTCAGAGATATCCACATTGTGGATTATATCGACACCAATCTGAAAGATCTTGAGAAGCTTTCTTTCACAAAATTTATGGCTGACATTGTAAGGGCGACCTCTGGGGGCTGTGGCTCAGTCATACAGCTGGCAGAGGGAGATCCAAAGTATATTGAGTGTTGTACTGATGATTACCAGTCTAACTACTCACCTAGCAGAGGGAAATCCAAAGAGAACAAGTCTGAGGATTCCCTATGATGCCAGGAGCGATGCTTCAGAGGCTTCTGAAGCATGGGAAGGAACTGTACAATACACAAAAGCCACAGCCAGCCACAGGGAAGGCCTAAAGGGGCAAATCTCTGAAAATGATCAAACTCCGAAAATTGCCAGACATTGTTGATCTGCTGGGTTGGGAACTTGTTTGGATTATTGACAGAGTAGGATTGAAGCTAGAGGGC
>JABAKA010016091.1:2657-44509 GCA_018857285.1 Termitomyces sp. Mi166#008 | reverse complement strand
GCCTAGAATGAGGGAAGCATCAGCGCGGGCGCTCTTACTTTGAAAACGGAATACACGAAAGACAGAAGAAAACGCACCGTTCGGAAATCGCTTAAGATTCCACTCCAAAATCCTAGTCGCGATGCGAATGTCCACGCCTGCGCCCGTATAGCTGGACACGACGAGATGGAAAATCAAGAGGGCCATGTCGCATAGCGCACGACGAACGCCCTCGGTTTGGGTGCTTGTGCTTGGGTCTCCGGTGGCATGCTCGCCGTCGTCCCAGCCGCCCGCCCGCATGAGCAGCTTGAGCCCGTACGCGCGATCGCCCTTGTACCCGAATAGCTCGACGAGGGTCGCGAGTTTTCCGGGGATGAGAGAGAGGATAACGTTGCAGAGGCCGACGCCGAGGTAGACGCCTGAGCGGAAATGGGGGTCAATGGAGGGATCTGGTGTTGAGGTGGAGACGGAAGCGGCGTAGGCTGCGTCTGCTTCGTCGAGATATGCACCAAGGTGGCGGTAGACGCCAAAGACGGTGCGCATGTTGAGTCTATTATGGATTAGAACCAAGTATTATGTGTGGAATCAAGCTGGACGCACGCCTCCTTGATAAACGCCAGCCAGTCGCCGGAGTAGACGATGCCAAGCAGGGCCTTCTCGAAGAGAGACTCGGCGTACGTGAGCTCGGCATGGCGCTCCACGTCCGTCATGCTGCGTATGAACGCCGTCGACGACGCCGAGCCCATCAACGTCCCAAGGAACCCCGCCTTCTTACGGTGCTGCGACGCGATGTGATTCCCGTGCTTGGTGTGGTTGATCGCAGAGAGCAGGTCCTGCGCGTCGTCGTCGGCGTCATCAGCAGCCAGCCTCGCGTCAGGACGACGAGCCGGGCACGTACCTCATCAGCATACGACATTAATCCCTTCACGCACTGAATAAGCCCGTACCCCGTCGCGAAATACAGCCGCTCCTTCCCGACGTCGCTCTGGTGACAGTACGCCTCGCTCTCCAGCATCTGCGAGTTCAGGAACGTCTCGAGGGCATAGCACACGCCCTGGAGGTCGCCCAGCGCTTCCGAGGGCGTGTAGGGGTGCTTGACCGTCGGTGGAGAGGTGTAGACGGGGGCCCAGGACGGCGTGGGTTGTGCTGGAGGCGACGAGGCCATGGCTGGGCACCTGGTCGTCTGGAGTTGTTATGTATGCAGGCACAAAGTCAATCACACAATTCAAATTGACATCAATCGGACATGCCATCATCATGTGCCTGCCACATTTGATGGCCAGCCTTATCTCCGTCCAGATGGCCAGGCATGGCACTCACAAAAACAAACCATTTGTGAGGGATGAAATAACTACAAGTACATAAAAAGCGCCGGTAAGTACCCCGCATTCCAACAACGATGAATTTTTGCCCAGCAAGTCAACACGGAAATCATATGCAAGTATTCATCATTTTCAGGCTACGCGGCGCCCTTCCGTCTTCTCTGCAGCTGATATCCTTCCTAGGCAGCGATTGTCATGTACATATTGCGATCCGCGCCCCTTCTCGCATCGCATCCAGATGGTCGGATGATATCCGTATGCAAGTATCGTATGCAGTACATACTATTGATATCCTGAGCATTGGTACAACGATCCTAACACTTACAGTTACAGCTACCACTAAGAGCTATACTTGGCTTACGGAGTATATTGAATACTCCATATATGCCAACCTCGGGCGCCAATATAAATAATACATGCATGGGGATCGCCAGCGTACTCGGTAAGTGCATCAGCACATCCATCCGTAGGCACCGCGGGTTGACGTTGACCCCAAGTACATCATCTCGTCCCGCCTTTTTCAACTTTTCTCACTCGTACCAACTGCGTGTTTAGCTCACCCATTACTTGAAGAGTCGTAGACATCGACACAGCCATGGAAAATCACCCGTTCGACCAGGAGGATGGCTGTTACATGCGACCAGGGTCGATACATACGTAGGGAATATCAAATACTCCCTACCAACTCCCCGCTTAGTTCATAAGCTAACCTAAGCTTACCAAGTACGTCCATCCGTAATTCCGCAGGGCACCTCGTTCGACTCGGGATGCTGCTCGCCTGCATGCTGAACAAGGACCCCCGTTTTTTCGTTTCTCAGTCCTTGCTCGGCATGTCCAGACCAAACAACGACTTGAAATTCAGAAATCCAAATGCGCGTTCAAGTCATCCCATTCCGTGGGTTTTCACGGACCCTTTCCAAAGTCCACACCGAGCACCGTGAGACTTGAGATGCAAGTTCAGCATCAAATATCTACCACTTACCGCTTATTACGTATCGCGCCCTCGTTCGATTCGGGGTTTCTACTCGTACAAAAGGTTCGTAATTACTTTGTGGAACTGTTTTCTCTCCTTTTTTTCTTCTCTCAGTCATGCTGAACGGCCGTGGACCTTTTTTGGGAAAGACCACATGCATCATAATACACCGAATTGCCACGATCTATCCTTTCATTGCCCACAGTGACAATTCAAATGACTTTATAGTTCTCTCCAAGTAGTAGAAAACTTAACTATTTCCGACTCGCACCAATTCATTATCTTCCTACCCCTCGCTTTCGTGGACCCTATCCAAAGCACCTCGGAGGCAAAATCTCACACCCCTTCTGTCCACGTACATAGAAGGAATCGATTTTAAACGGCCTACCCACGAGTTGACCATAACGTAAAAGCTCAAAGTATTTTCCTGCATCCTTTCACGGTCGTTTGGACTGTTGCCGTTCAAAATAGAAGGAAGCATCACATCACGTCATGTAAAACAAGCTTCAATGTTTGTTTCGACCTTTGCGGGAAAGAGTACGCGTACCAACCCTTCGTGCCTACCAAAAATATCACTATTCACGACCCTGCGGAAACGAAATTTTTCTTTCAAGGTTGCGCCTTGGCTTGGATGAAAACAGTATGTTGTCCATTTACTTCCTAGAAGAAGTTGTGCGCTTTTATTTACCATTCGAATAAAGTACTAAGTAGCCTTGATTACGTCTTGTAAACAACAAAGTGTACAACGAGGCTGACAAGTATTACTATGATTTTACGAAGAAGCGAACAGGGTAAGAGCAGGACATGGCCCGGCACAGCAGAGTAAACGAGGCAGGACTGATAGGAAATTACCGTACCATCGATTATGGCAGGGAGAAGAGCAGGAAGAGAATTGGTGTATACGCATGGCGTAAATGACGGCAGCGAGAAAGGTTTGTCAGATACTTGGTTGGAACCTGTCGGTCTTAAAATGCCTGGACGTCAGTGAATTTGGAATACAACTCAGGGGCTCAGCGCGATCCGTTACGTCATACGATTCTGATGTGATCTGCCTGCACTGACATTTTCTTTAGCCGGGAACGTGTCCGACAAGACTATCTGAGCTCGTCTGTTCACCACGATGTATGACGCTGTAATGTTCACTATTGGCACAGGACTAGGTATGAGAAATTCATGGATGTCAAACAAGTATATTTGCACAAACAGAGCGTCATAAACTAAGGGCATAAAACATCCTTTATGTGAGTTCCGATTACCTTACGCAGGAGAAAACAACTGACTTCAAGTTGGTCGCTGCACTCAAGCTTATTAGGCCCCAGTCTTTGTTGGTACGTGGACGCTGAGAGCGACGGATGGGCCTTGTCTGCGATGTGGGAGGGGTTACACAATGTGCTTGATCGGAAATAGATCGAGAGACGTACGTCCACACCACTGTCGTGGTTTTGTCAACCATGTACGGCGACTCTGGAATGAGAGTATGGTACACTTTCACATCGGTGTAGACATGTTCACCGGGGGGCAAGGTCTAATGAGATGGATGGGTGGGTAGTAGAGTCGCTCAATAAACAAATCCTCAGACGCAAATATTCGACGTACAGCTGCTTGTGAAGCAAGAGAGAAGGCGAAAACGGCGATGAGAGTCTTTCTGAACATGATTGTGAAGATTCAAGGGTTGGATCAAGGACCTTTTAAAATGAGCTCTTGTCTTTTTCAAGTCTATCGTTTACCCGGCTTGGCTCAAATGCCATAACGAGAGCCCGAGCCCGAGCCTGTAGAAACGGCAAACGGCTTGGCCCTAGCTCGTCTCGGTCCAGGCAATGGCTCGCTCAGTATGAACCATCAGCCATATCCTATGGTGCGATTGTGAATATCGTGGAACTCCATTGATACTTGGGCCTTCTAAGAAAGAGTCGCTGAAGACCACTTTCTAGGCCATTCGAGACCATTTGTCTGCTGAAAGGTGACTATCGTGCATTTCGGAGAAACTTACAATCGTTGTCAATTGATCAGCTTGTTCTCCGTTCCTCAAGGTAATACGGAATGCTTGGCGACAGACGTGTTCTGATTCATGCTCAGGTGACTGGGACATCATGCTCGGTAAAATACCTTTGCCCATCCTCCAGTCTACCAGTATTTTACCGGTCTCAACGGGGAAAAAGCGAGATGTTTTTATGAAATACAGTGACCACCACACAATTAGGTGAGCAAGTACAGCTGTATCTTATTCTTCGACCGTTGAAATGTATCCCTTTGTATTGTCGTGAGCCTGGTGCTGAACAGTCGGACCGGCTAGACCCTTCCTAGAAATGCTCGTCACAAGTTCGTCTGGCTGATGGGCCCTACTACGAGTTATCTGCACTATCCATTCTTCACCCACCGCATTGCATCTTCGACGAGCTTCCATTTCATAATCAAATATCACCCGAACCACACCAGGTAAATGCCTCAAAATGGCTCTCACGATGATACGCCAAGCTGTGCTTTTCTGAGGAAGAAGCTCGGCGTTTCCAGTTGTGGAACCGAACGTCCGAGTCGGCCTATCGCGCCACAAAGAAACTAATCTTAAATTCTCAAGTTCATTGCTGTATTAGTCCTTTTTGTTCGTGATTGGAAGGTTTTGAAGACGATTTCTTCGCTACATCGGACGGAGCTTCAGCCACGTAGCTGGTTGGGCGCCCAGTCTGGGCCACCGATGACTGCCGGATGACGCGAGTTTAAAAAGCTAAGAAAGGAATTCAAAACTATTGTAGTCGCTAACCTCTCCAGTCCCTATTCAGAAACTCATCTATGTTGAGTTTTATTTCAATCGTTACACTGTCTGTCGCTACGACAGTGTCTGCTGCTATCGGCCTCAACACAAATCTGTACATTGTCAATGGCGATATCGCCCCAGATGGATTTACTCGTTCGTATGTGAAGTACTTTAATTGATCTTACCTATGAGTTGACATGGTACACAAGAGCCGTTCTTGCTAGCGGCACTCCGACAGATGCTACCTTCCCTGGTGCACTCATAACTGCAAAGAAGGTGACAACTATTGTTATATAATAACTATAACCTAGCACTCAGCCATGACGAAGGGTGATCATATGAGGATCAACGTTGTCAATTCATTGAATGACACGACGATGCTCACAAGTACTAGTATTGTGAGTCATTGTGGCTTGTACAAGTCCTCTGTTCATCTCGCCCGGTCAGCATTGGCATGGCTTCTTCCAAAAAGGATCGTACTGGGCAGATGGTCCCGTAGGTGTCACTCAGTGCCCTATATTATCCGGAGACTCGTTCTTGTACGAGTTCCATATCGCCAATCAGGCTGGAACGTTTTGGTATCATTCCCATTTATGTAGGAAACCTCTTCAACTCCTCGTAAACATCTTTCATCCTTGGTCCCAACAGCGACCCAATACTGTGATGGCCTTCGTGGTCCTATTGTAGTTTACGATCCTGGTGATCCTTTCCGCCGCCTGTGAGTCCTTTTCAAAAAATTCCAACATCACAGTTGCTCATGTTAAACAATAAGCTACGACGTCGATGATGGTTCGTCTTGTTTCTTTTCCCTCTCCAACAATATCTCTCAATCTCAATCTCTCATCAGAAAGTACTGTCATTACTCTTGCTGACTGGTTCGCACATTGCTATCTTCCGTTTGAAATATAATGAGTTTGTATTCTGTAGGTATCACACTCCCGCTCCTTCGGCCGGACTGGTCCCCACTTTTGATACCACACTCATCAACGGTCTTGGGCGTACTCTTAACGGAGATGCAACTCCTCTAGCTGTAATCAACGTCATTCCAGGCAAGCGTTATCGCTTCCGCCTTGTTTCCATTTCTTGCGATCCAAATTTCATCTTCTCAATTGATGGGCACAACATGGCATGCGATCTTCTTTGCTGCATACAACCCTGATTGATATTTCAAAACAGACGATCATCGAAGTTGACGGTGTCAACCACGAGCCATTGACTGTGGATTCTCTCCAGATCTTTGCTGGCCAACGTTATTCCGTCGTAGTCGCTGCGAACCAACCAGTCGGAAATTATTGGATTCGTGCTCAGCCCAATATTGGGGTTGTTGTCTTTGATGGTGGTCTCAACTCGGCGATCCTTCGATACCAAGGCGCCGATATAGAGGATCCTGAAACCAACTCTACTCTGTCTAACCCTTTAGTCGAGACAAATCTTCACCCGTTGAAGCAACCTGGTGCCCCCGGAGGCAATCGTCCTGCTGATGTTTCTCATCTTCTCGACATTCAATTTCAATTTGACACTTTCAGTTTCACTATTAACAATGCCAGCTTCACCACTCCAACCATGCCTGTTTTATTGCAAATTATGAGCGGGGCTCAATCGGCAACGGACCTTCTTCCTTCAGACAGTGTTTATGTTTTACCCCGGAACAAGATTATTGAATTAACCATTCCTGGTGGAGCTGTTGGAGCGCCGGTCAGTTCCAAGTCAGTGGAATCGAAAGATGCATTTAACTGACCTGCATATGAGCATCCTTTCCATCTGCATGGAGTGTGTACACTTTTCCTGATACCTACCTCCTTTGAGCTTAGATTTTCTCTAGCACACATTCGATGTCATACGAAGCGCGGGAAGTTCTGTGTACAACTACGATAACCCAGTTCAGATTTCATCCGAGTTAAAGAATACTTGACTTATTAATCTACCTTCAGGTTCGCCGCGATGTTGTCTCCACCGGACTAGCTGGCGACAACGTTACCATCCGCTTCAAAACAGATAATTCTGGTCCCTGGTTCCTTCATTGGTAAGTCCTCTGTGCGACCTTCCTGTCCCTACCATTAATGATGGTTCAAAAGCCACATTGACTGGCATCTCGAGATGTAAGTCGTCCTTTCAATTGCTAAACGCGTGGGTACTAATGTCTCTTCTTAGTGGGTTGGCGATTGTCTTCGCTGAGGACGTACCTACTATTGCGAAATCTAAGCCATCCCGTGAGTCGCAATGCCTTGGCGGTCTTGCTTTCGCAGCTAACATTGTTTGCTAGGTGCGTGGTATGAACTTTGCCCTCTCTACAACAATGCTACCGGTTCGAAGGACTGAAGTCACTATTGCTCATATGTACTTAATATGTTGGAACCGGAAGTCCTCATGCTAAGTAGTCGAAATTCACCTCCAATCTAATCTTCCTGTTTCGTTTCGGGTAATAAATATTGTTGGGCAACTTGTTGATATCCGGCACTTGATTGGAATTTTCCATGTTTAACGCTGAACACTGCTCCCAGTTGAAACGAGACTGTCCTTTGCACACATGGCTGTTTTTGGAGCCTGTCCTTTGTCTGCTCTGATTATTCCTAGTGCTCCGGCGACTGCGTACAAAACTTGAATTTGCCGGGATGTCTGAGTTGCGGATCAGTTCTTTCGACTGAATAGACGCCCATCCGCAACGAGACCAAACAACGCTTATCTCCCACACCTCTCAGTCGCAGACCAGCATGACAGTATATGACAGGTCTGTCCGCGATCTTGCTCTTACCCCCGTTTGAGCCGTTCTAAAGTTTTTACGAAATAGCATACGATCACCACCCCCAGAATATGTTGATAGGTTGGAATCGGATAAGTGATTCTTGCCTATGGCTTGCTGATCTCTCATTCCCGCCAGGGAGGATCAGCCCTTTTTGAGGTCAAGTGATGCTTACGGAGCAGCGTATAGGGGCCCGTCTAAGTGTGTTTTGTTCTTTGACTACTACCTTGGAGTCCCAACTAGAATTAGTACCGTGGGCCCTGTCATTTCTGCCGGACGACGAGAAGACGAGCATGCTGAACAACCCACCGGAGGAATCTCCATCAAAGTCCTACTTTACTGGGGGCTATTGTGCGCCATCTTCGGTGCCGTCATCCAGCGGTGGGCTTCTGTTGATCCTCGGGACCCCAATGTGCGCCAACGGATCTTGGAGAAGTGGAAAGAAGACGTGGATCACCAACAACAGCTCCGCGACCGACACAAACAGGAAGCGGGGGAGTGGAAGTCGAGGGCGAAGAACTTTGAGAAGGAGTGGCAGGCAAGACTCGATGAGAAAACCCAAGAGCGTGAGAGGGCTGCGCTTGTTTGGGGTGAATTCGTGGGGGATCCTCAATGTGCTTCGAGTGGACGTAGAAAATATTACGCTCGCCTTTGGAATCTTACCCCATCTCTTTCTGGGATAGAATCATGCATGTCAACGCCTGCTACGATCAACGGGATCACTTACGACGCACCTGTGACCTGCGAAGACAAAGTAAGTTACTATTATACTAACAATTCTTGTTTTGGAAGGACTTCTGTAGGGAATACTCGGTGTATATGGTCATTGGATGGCCGAAAACGAAACGATTTGTTCCACTTTCTGGGAGTTTGTCAAGCGCAAGGTCGGAGAGGTCGTCTATATGCAACTTTATGTTATTTCTGACCTTGCCAATGTTAGGATTGCACTGCTCAAGGATCTGGTTTGAGAGTGAGTTCTATACAAACACGTTAGTATCTGTTCTTAACCCTTCCTCGCAAAGAGATACGAGGCAAAACTTGGTGATTTTCATCCGGGTGAAGATGCAGAGAAGTTCTGCCTGAGTACTCCCATTACAATTAATGGCCAACTCTTCCAACGCCCCACGGCATGTTCCAATCGGGTGCGAATATATTCATTCCATAACTCTTGCTACTCCATTCTAATGCGCCGCCTATCAGTATCAAGGCTTCAGTCCATGGGCCGAGCCCGAATACTGGGGAATTTGGGATATCCCTGATGACGGTTGTTGATGTAGCATTTAGTGGCTATACATTTGTCTGCAGTATTGCAGTTCACCTACTTCTAAGCCCATCCTGTTGTTGTTTTCCACGAAGTGCGTTTCGACACGACCTCAGATGTACACTAATAAATAGTAAGGGACGTATTGCCTCGGGCTTCGGCGCCGGCCTCGCGTTCAATCATACACATGGCATTTGTAAATCATGGTAAACAGCGTCTATATCACGGTTCCTTCTCAACCAAACCACCATGTCAGCGGGAAGGTCTGAAACTCAATGTAGCATCACATTTTCCGTTTAACGATGCCTCGCTAGGACTACGCATTCACCACCACCACCATACAATGATTCTTTGTCAGTACTGGATCTCTTTACTCTCCCATCCAATTACTCATTATCCACGGTATACCTGTTCAGTGAGCGCCGACCGCTGCTTGGAAATAGTAATGGCTCTACCGACGTAACTCGCTCAGGCTCATCTTGGTGAGAATCATTCTTGCTGAGATTCGTCGAAAGTACCCTCACGACGTTTTCCAAGTAGTACAATTTACCAGCGACGATCGGACATGAAGGCAATATTATTTATACTCGGTACAATGATATTCGTCGGGGTACTTTTATGTGTCTTGTTGGGAGGTCTCGCTCATCGCTCGATGTCCAAAAATGATGTGGAGCGCCTGAAGCAGCTCGCTGTTATCTACAGAAAACAAGCATCCGAATGGCAGAATCGATCGGCTCATTTTGAGCAGGAGGTTAAGGAGAAGATTGAGCGGGAGAGAAGAGAGCGCGAACAAGCGGGACTTTTCTGGGGTGATTTCATTGGATCCCTTCACTGCGTCTCCAGCCGACGGAGAATGTACTACGCTCGCCTTCTGAATCTGACGCCGTCCCTCTTCGCAATAGAAGCATGCAAGTCAATGTCAGCTGAAATCAACGGAATAACTTATGATGCACCCATTTATTGCGAAGACAAGGTTTTCCTGCCTCTTTTACAGCTCACGGTTCTCGCTCAAATGTCATAGGGCAGAGAAGGTGTTTTCGGCCATTGGATGGTCGAAAACGATGCCATTTGTTCTACTTACTGGGAGCTTGTCGTGCGAAAGGCAAGATAGGCTATGTCAGTAAAAAAGTATGTTAATCATTTCTTTCAGGATTGCTCTGCTCCAGGATCTGCAAAACGGGTACGCCGAAATTTTCCTTTTTAACAGCATTCTGTTCTGAATGCCATCGAAACAGAGATATGAAGCGAAGTTAGGTGATTTCCATAAGGGTGAGGATCCCGAAATATTGTGCCTCAGTACTCCCATCACATTCCATGGCCAATTTTTCGAACGACCTTTGGCTTGCGCTGACAGGGTACTATGTTGTTCAAACGCGTATTTCATCTGATTCTGATAATTTCCTTCAAGGGGCAAGGATCTGTTCCTCAGTATTGGGGTATTTGGGACGTCCCTGTCGCAGATTGTTGATGAAGCAATGAGGTTGTCTGAATCGATAGTTTACTAGCATCAAGATAGAGGTAGTGGATCAGTTTGAATGCTGAACACATCGATCGACTTTCAAGTTGCAAGCAAGTCTCAAGTCATTCTAGGGTCGGAAACACGTCAAAAACAATCCCCTTCTCCACAACAAATTGTCGAACTTCCTTCGCGTTCATCAGCAAGGAACGAATAAGACACAACAGTGGTAGGAGCACCTCTATCTTGCATCAAATCAGATTGAGTGAACGGAGGGTTGGGCATGCACATGATATACCGTCTTTACATCACAGGGCAACTTAACCGGCTCGCCGGTACAGAAGGGCGTCCTCCCAGACCTGGACCAGTCTATTACGTTGCCATGTTTCTTCGATTGACGCCTCACCATAAACGACGCCAAACAGGGTCGAGTTTATAACGCCCACCATGGCAGTACTAAGGTGACCCATAGATTTCACGTTTACCTCCCTGGCATTCTGAAATTTCCTCTCAAAATTCTGTTCATGCATCAGACGATAGCAGGCATGTAGATTCTCGCAGTTCCCCGGCAGACACTGCGCCCCTCTGCGCTAAATCGTTCGTGTTGAGCGACGATGGCCCGGGCCCTTCTTGGACAAGGATCTTTTCCCCATTCCGCTACGGGTGAGACCACCCTTCCATGACTGTTTACATTGCCTCACGGTCAGAATATTCTGCTCTAAGGTCCCTTGAACGAGCGTTATCCAGGCCCACCAGCTATCGAAGCGCTTTAAAAACCAAGATCTCCGCCATGTGGGTCCTATTCTTTTGGTGCCCAATTTTTTTCGTAGTTGGCGGCATCATCATGGGGAGCTGGATGTTCCGTTACCCGGCCAATTCTCGTTCTTGCGGACTTGAATACGAAGATTTAAAGCGCCAGGTAGATACCTATAGACAAGAAGCGCACCAGCTGTCACAAAAGGTCAAGCTCTATGAGGAAGAGCGGGAGAAACACTTGGATGGACAACCGGGAGTTTATTGGGGTGACTTTGTTGGGAATTCCCACTGTGCCTCCAGCGGCACCAGAGAATACTATGCTCGCCTCTGGAATGTGACGTCGGATCTCAATGCGATTGATACATTCAAATCAACACCTGCAACGATTAATGGGGTCACGTATATCTCTCCTGCTTCGTGCGAGGACAGGGTGAATCTCGAGTATTCTGTCATCGACTAGACTAAGAGCAACGTTTCAGGGGCTGTTTGGCGTATTTGGATATTGGATGGTCGAGAACGAGGCCAGTTGTGCTACCTATTGGGAACAAATTAAAACAAAGGTAAGAGTACATACATGAGTACATTGTCCCAAAGTTTTCTCGTGGCTGAAGCATGGTGTTGAAACCACAGGATTGCACTGCTCCGGGATCGGGTCTACGAGTGGGTACAATTCTGGCCTGTTTCCGAATCGTTTTAAACTTGTTCGCTTTTGCACAGAGATTTGAAGGAAAGTTCGGGGCAGTTCATAAAGGTGAAGACGCTCGCAAGTTGTGCCTTAGCACCCCTCCCATAATCAATGGTCGAACCTACCAGCGCCCAGACTCCTGCCGCAAAGTGGTGCGTAACTTGACTTACTGCCAGACTCTGGACCTATTGATTAATTGCTCTTAGGACAAGGACGAATACTTGGGCATATGGGATATCTCTGATGCTACATGTAGTTAAATAGTCGTCTCTGATGCTCGTTGTCTTCGAATCCCGGATCGTGTAACGAATTGTACGGAAAGCAACCACTTTCGTCATTCCTTTGCTGCATACTCGCCGCTCGAAATTCAGATCGAGTTGTTCTCATCAAGCCTCAACATAATCGACAATCAACCACATCCATTTCACATTCATCCAAGCTGAAACCAATAACACCACAATTCTAAAACTACACACTAATCTCGATCTCTAGTCCTCATCACGCAGTTGCCCCAGTGGCAGCGATGCGAGCGTCACGATCCGCGGCGGTTGTGCAGGCGATGGACTGAGCGAGAGCAAGATCAGATACCAGTCTATCATCGAAAGAGGTTGACGTACAGTTCCGGGGCTGTTGACAAGGGGAAGTGCTGCACAGATGGTGCCTCCCGCGCACTGTGTGATGACGAACTTGCCACCAACACATTGAGCAAAGCCACTGTCGACGCATGCTTGCTGACCACTCGAGCATGACGAGTTCGGTGTGAGAGAAGCGAACTGGTCATTTAGACTGATAGCGTCTTTGCCGTTTTCTATTGTTGGAGAATGATGAGAAAATGACAAAAAAAGGAAATTGGAATGCTCTCACGAAGTTGGAAACCCGATGCAGTTGAGGTAGTAACCAGCGTATTTGTCGCAGCTCCAGATGAAGCGGGAGCTGCAGCTGCAGTGGGAGCACTAGCCACAACGGAAGAGTTAGCAGCGGGGGTCGCGCTGGATGCAGAACCACTTGTTACGAACACTGCACTGAGATTATGGTCGAATATGAAAAACGACAAGTACTCACTCAGCTCTAGGGTTCGTCACCAGGGTATTGAGCTGGACACCATCAGGGACAGGGCCGTCTGGTTTCGCAGGGCAGGATCCAGGAGGGCTCACAGCCGAAAGGCCGAGGGGGACGTTACCCGTCTGGTCACCGCTGAATTTGGTGAAATCAGACCCAGCAAATTGACAGTGGAAGAGCCCGTTTAGTTCGGCATTCTTCGGGGCCACCTGACAGTACGGCACCTGGAGGCTGTCGGGCTATTTTTGCGTCACAAATTGTAAGTTTTCCCGACGAGCCGAAGAAAAAAAAAGGGGTCTTACGGCATTACGAGGCTGTTGGACGAAGATTTGGGAGAGTCGAATCATCTCGGCATCGTTGTTGAGAGTTTTGGCAAGATCGATCATCTGGTCAGCTGCGTTCTGCTGGTCGCAATTCCCTCCGGCAGCCAATAGGCTAGTGAAAGCCACTTGGGAGATGGGGTTGCACTGCTGTCCTCCACCTGCCGCAAGCTGTATGCCGAAAATAGATCGTTTGGTCAGCAAGGTTGATACGGTTGGACAAAGTGGAGCTTCGTACGCATGCTTGCTCCCAATCTTGGGTAGAATCGGCGATAGTTTGTGCGATACGTTTCTGGAACTGTACCGGTACTGCTGATGCCAGGACAGCGAGAGCGGAAAGCACAAAGACTACAGAGATTTTGGCCATTTGTGTAGAAAGAGAAGATGTGGTATTGAGAATAGGAAGGAAAGCTTGATTGAGAAAGTGGTTTGTGAGAGTGAATGAAGTGTGGAGAGAGTGAGGGAAAACTGAAGAGCACTAGGCTCGAAAGAATAGAGAGGAAGAATGAAAAACTGGAGAATGGGTCAAGGGTCGTCCCTCATGTGCTCTTTTATACCTTTCAAAGGAGCAGGATATGACATAAGAGGTCCCGTAAGGAGAAAGCCTTCATCAGGTTTGAGCAAAAGATGTTGTAGACCAGGTTCGGAGTTGCTATGTTCCAAAGGAGGTTTCCTGGCGTATACAGTCTCATAGTCATCGCCAAGTCGTTCAAGTCTATTGTTACCAACCCGTCAGAGCACAAGGTCCTTTCGTAACTGGTGACAAAAGGATCACAATGGAAGATGAGTGATCGAGAACAAGCCTCGTATGGATATGGTAAGATTATTCCACGCTATGCTGATCAGATTGTGAGAGATGACCGTCTCGTGACTATAAATAGTAGGTCTGATGGACCGTCCTTTGTACATTGTCTCACAGCGTGTGACATTCGAGCTTCCGAGGACACCGAGAAGAAGATTTGTGAGTGATCAGAACATACATCCACGAGGAGTTCGTCTGCTGCCTGGTCTCAAACGCAAATGTCCGACCACTTGTCATTCGTATCCGAAACGCATAAAAATCAGAGTTCCAGTTGGTTGAGTCAATCAATCAAGGACTTGACATGATTTATGTCTCCACGTCAACCGTAACAACACAGCAACTCGACTGTACATGTACGTTTGTTATGCATGTGCCATTGGAGTTTATTGAGGCGTTGTTCGGCTTGCTAGTGAGCGCATGCTGCGGTAGAGATCATCATTTTTGTACATTTGCATATGTGGAATGGAAACACCGACCCTAATCGAGAACTAAGAGGTTCATTTGGAGATGAAATAGTTCCGTGAGTTAGTAACCATAGATACAGTATAGTGCCAGTTATTGTCTGTTGCCAGCAGTGGAGTGAGAGCCCCATAGGCTTTCAACTAAATTAGCACATGATCCAAGTTGTTTCCTAGCATGTTGTATTGATTAGCGACAGAGTATGTCAAGAATGTGTTGACTGGTATAGCTGATTTATGTTATTGATGCTTACATATGGGGATGCAAACACCCCTCGAGCGAGATGAGAAGTCCACTTCTTGTCCTGAACAAGGCTGTCTCCTGTTCGTGCGCGAAAGATGTGACGGCTTAATCCGAATCAAGCGATCGACTGGTTACGATGACGTCATCGTGAGTTCCTCTGTTCGAGATATTGACTATATACCGTTCTCATTACCGAACGAATTGTAAGTGATTCTATTGCGATGAGGAGTCGACTGTGCATTTGGCTGCGGCGCCAGACCAAGCCTAGCGTTGTCGGACACAAAGTCACATGCGCACTTCCTTATCAAGGGTGCTTGAAGTCCGACGTTCTTGTCTTGCTTCCACCATCTTCAGCCCAATGCCCCCTTCAGAATACTCGTTTCGTCTTCAGAAAGGTGCGTTGTGATGTTTCAGTTGCGTTGAATACTCGATTTATGTCCAAATCGCAGGCATCGTGGGTGGCTTTGCACCCCCGACCCCCGACTATGTCCACACTGTGACCAAAGCCTCTAATAACACCAATCTTTTGGTTGCATCCGCGTTCCGCCAGGATGGAACACGTCAACTTCAGGACGCCTTGCCTAAATCCCTTTCCGCTACAGATCACGATGCGCTCGTCGATGAACTGCATTCGATACTGAAGGAACTCCCAATGGAGTCCCCGCCTGGGAGCGAAGACATCTATGGGCTAAATACGAGCATCGCGTGGGGTAGTGAGGATCTTGAATGGTACAATGGCGGTCCGCAAGGTTGTGGAGGCGGGACGAGTGATGTACAGGCTACAGATGAACAGAAGGCGAAGTTCAAACGCGCGGTGGACATCGTCAATGAGTTGGCGTCAAAAGAGTAGATCGGGGCGTGTGTACCAGTGAAATCTTGAGATATCGATGACCATGATAAGACTCTATCTCTGGACAAAGCGATAGTGTAGTTGGATAGCAGAATTGGTCGGACAAAGTGATGCTTGAGAGTTGCTTGATCATGAAAGATAATATCATGAGATTCCGCCATGAAACAGATCTAAACGAAATAGAGCCTAAATGACCCCATCTTGTCAGGCTAGAAACGAATCAACGAGACGTGACGAGATTGTAGATATGTCATTATCGGAAGCAGGGACCGGATACCATCGGGGGTCTCCGAAGCCCTTGTTTTCCACACTTTTTCGCAACTATCTACTTTGAGGCGAGTCGAGGGGCGTCCACTCTTAGTACTTATTGCACTGTTTCGAGGCTACTGGATATTTTGATAGCCTTCACGAGAGCGATGGTCTTAGTTATCAAAGTTGAATTTTCCCGTCGATTCGATGGTCATTGGTCATATGCCTACCTCGCCTCTTCGTTTCATCAAGCTACAACTCTTCCTGAGAACTTCGATCTCTCATTCGAGCGGGGTTACCTATACCTCGAATTTGAAAGCCCGGGCCGCGCTTGTATTGTAATCGCTCAGATGTTGATTGATATCGATGGATCACGAACCCCTTTCGTGGCTTGCCCATGCAAACTACCCAAAAACAGATATCTCGGATGTTCAAGAGCGCCGAATGATTTCAGGTACCTCTTATCTCCTAACATTTACTGCTAATTTAATTTTGACCTTATCACACAACTCCATCTCTACGCTCATCATGCGTAATCAGTCACAGCTGTCAACCTGACATTCTTCGACCACCTCGGGATTTCGAGATTTGAGCCCCTATAGTACCATCTATGATATTGTTCGTGTTTCAGTTCTGGAGAGACATCGGCTTGCTTTTCTTTCTTTCTCATCGCTATGAAGGGCCATCACGATGAATAGTTGGGGAAATATCAAAATCCAATTTTCAAACTATACCCCTCACATTCGCGTCTTATTCACCACTACACGGAAACGATTCTCCGACCCTCAAAGCACACCCCTGCCTCACCATGTATTCATTCTATCCAAGTTACCGCTTGAAGTCGTTGATCGGCATAAGCAGAATGCCCGCTATCTAAATGACAACATTACTACTTTCCTCATCATCCCAACACTAATGAACTTTCCGCCTGCGATCTCGTTTTACGACACACCTATCTGAGGAGGATTACATGGCTCTCTTTTACTCGCTCCTTGTCTGACCACGCCGGGGGTGGGGAGCAGACTGCATTTTATTGCGGAGATGCTGGAATCACAATCTGTGGAAATTCGGCGTCTGAAGAACAGGTCCAGCACGGGTCCAACGACAATTTGGTCACGATCCTTTGCAGACGTAAAAAAATGACGGTGATCGTGGGTAGACCCCTGCAATTTAACACCGAATTTTTAGGAACCTAGCTCAGAAAGAGGAGAAAGCGTCATTGTCGCCCATATGCGTGGATAGAAATTTCTTTTGTATGGTATTTGTCGCTCAAGATATTTTGAATGTAGTATGCTATTGTGGCCTTTTGCACCCTCATCTGTCACTAGTGTTGCTAGTTCACCATGTAACAAGCAAACTGAATTAACGCGGTCGTGCTTCGTAAACGCGTCACAAGAGCTATTATATTAGACTATAGTCGAAGTCACCTTCTATACAATATTGGGTACTACCAGGAAGGTGGCGAAGACATCGATAAAATCAATGTGCAGAATTGTACATGGGACAAAGAGCTTCCCATGATTCGGCTGGCAGAGAAAGTTAGTATCAACGAAACGACTTTGTGTGTAATACTTACGAGGCTTTGTTCCATTCGTGATGGCATTCACACCCTCAGCGAACACGATGGCCAAACCGCTATGGAGAAATGACATCAATTAAGACACTTTTACGAAGTTCGAAAATGCACTACTTGTCAAGATGCCAGTCAATGTGGCTATGGTTAATTGGTATCAAAGGTTCGTCAATAGGACTTGAAAAGTGCTCCTTACCAGTGCAAAAACCACGGGCCGGGATTGTTCGTTGTGAAGCGGATGGTAACATTATCCCCCGCGAACCCAGTCGAGACAACATCGCGGCGCACCTGAGAAGGTAGTTATGAAGCCAGACAAAGGAAACAAAGTGAAGGATGGACGAACAGGATTATTGTAGTTGTACACAGAACTTCCAGCGCTCCGAACGACGTCAAAGTTGTGCTGTCAGGAGAGTGAGTCACCAGTAAAATGACGTCTATGAAAAGAGACTTACTCCGTGCAAATGGAAGGGATGCTACGGATAGAATTAGTCAAGAGGGTAGCTTCGAGAAGTTAGTACAACTAACCGGCGAACCAGGAGATCCTCCGGGTATGATCAATTCGATGGTTTTATTTCGGGGTAGAGGATACACATTGCCGGCGGGAAGCAAGTCTTGTGCTAAGCGCGCACCACTCATGATCTGCAACAGGACAGGAACGTTGGGCGGGTGGAAACTAGCACCATTGATAGCGAAGCGGCCGTTGATATGAGTAACGTTGAGGCAGAGAGATACATCTGCAGGACCACTTCCTCCAGGTGCACCGGGTTTCTCTAGAGGATGCAAGTTGGTTTCGACCAAAGGGTTGTACAAGGAGGAATTGGTAGTAGTCGGATCTTCGATCGCTGCGCCTAGGTACCGAAGAATTGAAGAGTTAACACCACCCTCAAACGACGTACATCCGAGATTTGGTAGAGCACGAATCCAGTAGTTTCCGACAGGCTGATTGGCGGCTAACACGACTGAATATCGTTGACCGGCAAAGATCTGTATTGAATCTACCGGAAGCGGTGAGTGGCAGACGCCATCGACTTCAATAATTGTCTAGGAAATATCCGGCTCAGGTGCGTTGTGTAATGCGCGAAAGAGAATCGCACCATGTTGTGACCGTCAATCGAAAAAATGAAATTCGGATCACAAGAAATGGACACGATGCGAAATCGATAACGCTTTCCTTGGACAACGTTGACAACGGACAGTTGGGTAGCATTACCGTTGCAAGTACGTCCAAGACCGTTGATGAGCGTCGTATCAGACATCGCTCTGTCCGCTACGGATGTTGAACGGATATGGTACCTGTGATTCAAAGGCGGTCAGAAAAGAGATCAGCGCACAGAAAACAAGTGCTACCAGTCCGCAAGTGTGATAACTGTAGTTTCTTTGTGCGAAATCAGCATTCAGTTTATGTCTAAGAGTAAAAATGGATTAAGAACGAACCATCATCAACATCGTAGCTACAAAGACGTTAGATCAGTATATCAGTGTATGGACTTAGGTGGAAGGCACTCACAGATGTCGAAACGGATCTTCGGGATCGTAAATTATAAAAGGACCTCGGAGGCCATCGCAATATTGAGTTCCTGTAGGGAGCGGGGATCAAAAGAGGACAGACAAGCAAGGATAACCCTCGCACCTAGATGAGAATGGTACCAGTATGTCCCGGCCTGATCGCCAATCTGGAAGTTGTACATAAACGAGTTTCCGGGAGTTATTGGGCATTGATTGACGCCAGCGGGGCCATCTGCCCAACTTGTACCCTTTTGAAATAAGCCGTGCCAATGCTTGAAAGGAGGAAGGGCAATCAGTATAATATAACGATGAGGAAAAAATGTTAACGCACAATGCTGGTTCCTGTCAGCATCGTGGTGTCCGTCAACATGTTGATGACGTTCATTCGTATACGGTCGCCCTTCGTAAGGTAAACCCTGTGCGACGGATCGAAAGTAGGATATTCACCTTCATCGCGGTGACGAGAACGCCTGGAAACGAAGCGTTCGATTTGTTACTGCATGCGAGGACGGCCCTACGGACGACACAAGATCAATGTCATATTGACCTGTGGGAAAGAGTGTTATTCATAACATACGGACGAGTGAAGCCGTCCGGCGAGACGTCAGCGTTGACGATGTACATGTCTGCCGCAGGACCAATAGCAGAATATACAGCGGTGAGGGTAGAGAAGACAAGAAAGGAGCTCAGAGGCCACATTGGTGAAAAGAAGGACGGCGGAGGCTGTCTTGCTGACACGATCTTTAAGTAGAAAATCCTGATAGTCAGCCGCCACCCACAGAAATGCTGGCGATCATCCATGCGTCGGCAGCTCCACTGGTTTCCTGGCGGTATATGTTAGTGGCAATTTAGTAGCAGTCAGCCGAGCGAGTGTTGCAATTACGCGTCATGAAGATAGGAGCCAGAGCACTTCAATGCGACTTGTATTACTTATAACGAATAGAGACGGCGAATTTGCAGCCGGAAGAATAAACGAAGATTGTGATGTTTGACTGCTCGGTGATTATCAGAGGATAAATGAAACTAAACAACAATAGCATTAACCTATGAATACAAGGAAGACATAAAGATCCTAAATGAATGAGTACAGGGGTAACGTAGATATCATGAGAAACTTCATTATGACATTGGAGGAGTGAGAGGTCTGGGTATGGCAAAGGCATTATACCTTTTCAGAAACAGAGCGTGTGGATCGGACATCGGTTTTCTCGTGATCCAATGCTATAGAAAATCGATGAATGATATGAACGAGGCTACACGAGTAGTTGAGACGTACCCCTTTCCTGCGCGGCGATGTGCGCGGCACGTTCTTCAGCAGAGATAGCTCCAAAGATGACGTCCATCTCCTCGAGACTGCGGCCCTTGGTTTCAGGAATGAGGCTGATACAATGTGTGAGGTTAGTCCAAACATTTATGCAGGTGAAACTTACAAAGAGAACAAGCCCATGGCACCGATGTTAACGGTGGCGAACATAAGGAAGATCTTATATCCCAAATCCGTAATCATGTCGGGGGTGACCTTAGACACGACGAAATCTGGTCGAGACGCATCAGTCAATGACCGCCAACGCCAATAGCAGGACTTACTCCAGAGCCACTGTGAAGCGCTAGCAACTGCCAGACCGTAGTGTCTTGTGCGAGTGGAAAAGATATCTGAGACGTAGATCCATGGCATGGGACCCCAGCCCATCGAGTAGAAGCAAACATAGATGTAGAGCATTGCTGCCATGGCCTTCGAAGCGGGGGGAGGGGTTGGGGGAGGGTGTCCGGCAGAGACTGGATGCGTTTTGAGGATGGCGCCGATGATGAAGAACAAGGTTCCCATCCCGAGAGACGAGATAATGAGCGATATGCGACGACCAAGGGTCTCGACGAGGAAAAAGACGAAAATGGTGGTAGCGATAACCTGCACAGCTTCAATCTTTGCTCGACTTGATTGTGGCTGAAGCATACCTTGACAACACCATAGATGCCTGAAGCGAGGAGAGAATTCTTCGGTCCTATATATCCAATGGAGGTGAAGATTTGAGGTGCGTAGTATCTAGATGATCCGAATGAACGATCTGGTTACTTAGGAGTCGAATCGAAGGCTGTGCTCACCCGACGGAATTCTGACCACCCCACTGCCGAAGCAGGAAGATAACAAACGCAATCACGAAACGGATGAAGTTGCCCTTCCCGAAAAAGATCTCCTTGATTCCAAGTCCTTGCCTCATAACCCGCTCTTCCTCGATTTGTGCTTCTATTTCTGCCATCTCGTGTACCACACTTTCCGAGTCTATGGATTCAGAGCGAAGGTAGGCGAGATTGCGCAGGGCCTCATCATTTCGCCCAACGGAAGCGAGCCAACGAGGGGACTCCTTTCATTGGAAAACATCTTAACGTGCTGAATGGTCGATGGGATTGAAGACGCTACCTTGACAGTGAACAGGCCAAACAACATGATTCCTGCTGGTACGAGCTGGAAGCCGAAGGGTATTCTCCAAACATTCGGGCCAGTCGGAATGTTGATACCGATTCCGTAGTTGATAAAGTAAGAAAGCATGACTCCGATTGCGACCTAGGGCCATGATGAGATGAGTATAGGAGAAGAATAACGACGACGTACCATGATCTGGAAAAGACCAGTGATTCTGCCACGTACTTCCTTTGGAGAACACTCCGAAACGTAGGCTGGAGCCACCGCAGAAATCCCACCAATACCAAAGCCGGAAATAACACGACCGGCGTAGATGAGCTGAAGACCATGATGCTTATCTTTGGCCACTGTTGCGAGGATCGCACCAATAGAGAATACGAATGTGAATATGATCAGCGTCCATTTACGGCCGAGCTTGGCTGAAAGATATCGGGAAACAAAAAATTAACAAGGATGCTGATTGCGGAGAAGGATATCAACGTACAGGAGACAGGAGCGGACCCCAGAGCACCGAAGAAAGCCCCCGCTTGTAATACTGACACGACATTGGATGACACATCATTCGCGCGTGGCGTGTTCACACTTCCATCTGGGTTACGGAGGCCGAATTCTTCTTGGAAGTACCGCTGGGACACTACACCACCCGCTATGCCAGTATCATAGCCGAAAAGGACGATACCCCAGTATGCTATGAAGGCCAAGTCTATTCAAAACAGACATGAATCATGATTCAGAAATGGAGAACATGAAAGGAGCGCACAGTATACACGGATATTCTTGAAAGTTCCAACCGCCATCGGTTATGGCTGGTGGTCGGGGGTAAAAAGGACAGCAAAAATGGGAGAATGGACCTTTTAAAAAGGCGCCTGGTGGTTGATGATCTGATGATCGTTGATCTGGCCATGCAATTCATGGTGGACACGTGGACGACTCGCGAGTCGGTGAAGAGCGGTCCGGTCCGGTCCGGTCCGCCGCCTCCTGCGCAACACTCCAAGTCTTCGTAAGCCAATTGCGAAACGTCTAAGTATTAAGCTTCCAGAAGTTGTAGTGTGGCGTAGGGTTAGTGAAACTCTAAGGATCCGGATCGAAAAACCAATCTTGAACAGTAATTTGTACCAAACCGTCTGAAACTGACCTAATATGGAAGTATCCGACATCCAACGACAGAATGACAGACAGGGGAATTTAGGTCTCATCGCCCTGCCTCACACCCACATGCAGTAATATGTACGTATGTAAAAAAGAGAAGGAGAACCCACAATGGTCAACAGTGAGATAGCCTGCATACCAACCTCTCGTGCGTTCTTGCAAGCATACCTAAGCCAATTCTTACCCAATAGTCTGTCATGAGTTCAAGACAGACAAGTCAGTGTGAGAAGGCTGACTGGTGTGGAGTAGCCACGCGTCCCGTCGGCGCTTGGCGACCGCTGCCCTGGCTCCTTGAATTCGGATCATATGTACATATGTATACGGCATTCAGATGTCCCTCCGGAACTTGTAAGTTACCACCATATTATAATTGTTGAGTATACTCAACGCTATACGCAGATCCCAGAGGTTGTGGCGATCTTGAGCACGACACGAGATCTGGTGGAGGGTGTTAGCGTAGCTACATCGAAGTACCACAGAATGCTTACAAACTGAAGTGCCGGAAAAGTCTCAACGTAAGTGATGTATTTCGTAAGTTGAGGATAAAAGATTAATTGTCCGGGTTCAGCGCGAGAAAGGACAACGGATCTCCAAAATGAGGGTATTGAAAGGAGCCAGCAGAATGGAGGACGCCGATATCCTAAGTATGGTGACGGATGTAACTCGGGCGCTGTCAGTCGAGATTCTTCCAAAACATCCTGACTTTGCCGTCTCGAAGCCGAAACGTGACGTCCAGCCAACCCTTCCAATCTGATCTTCAAGACATGAGTGATATATTGGGACTCCAGGGCTGCATTGATAAGTGTGAAGTTTGTACGCTATAATAGTATTGAGGCATAGAGATCGCAGATGGTTAGAGATGTCACGTACTGGCAGATTTTTCCACGAGAATTCCACTTCCATGCCCGTCATCGATATCTTCGACCATTGCTCCTCGGCATTCGCGTAGACATCATTGTCAAATTCAGCATGTCGTTCTGCGAAGAGTGGCGCGGTGGATGGAACCACCCAGGAACCACCGGCCGCCGTTTTCGAATTCGAACAGTCTAGGCAGAGGTTATTAGCGCTTCGTTGATGAATGGGCTTCGGCTTACAGGTGCTGTTATCGTATGTGTCGCCGGGCAAGTTCAGTATATATTCAATGGTCGTGGTCGACGTTCATCAGCAAGAGATTGGACCAGAAACTTGAATTTTTGTCACGTGTGACCAAACATAAGATGGCAACTCGTTCTTGGATGATCGTTTCTACCAGCAACATTAAGGCCTTCTGCACGCTGCTTCCGTTCAACGTACACCCGTATCTTCTTTGTTACTCATGTTTTCTGAAGACGAGCTCTCCTTCTGAACACGTTTTCAGCGTATGTTTCGTCGTCCCAGGCTTATCCCGATCGGATGTCTACGAAACTGTCACCATCTCTATCGTGTTACAGGTGCATATACCACATTCTTTAACCCATGTTCAGCGATAGATATGACAAATTTTTCAGGCAGGTTTGGCATCTACGTCCTAGAAGTCATTTGAGGTCTTTTCATTCTTCTGGCGTTCATTGGATTTTGTATTGTGACGCCCTCTCCCGGCTGAATCACAGGTTGCAGACCTACTGGAACAGTATGTCACAGCTGGAAACATTTGCCATGTTCTGTGTCCGACCTCTTGGGAACTGTGCATACTCAACATTTCAAGTATACTCTTGGCTTAACATGTAGTTTCCCTTGAAATAACTCAATTTGCGTGGCAGAATCTGCTGTATTCCTTCAAAATTCAGCCTATGATGCAAGACGCCCGCATCTCCTTGCAAGTGGTTTTTCGAGGCGAGGTACAATCCTAAATTTGACTTTCCTGATTTAACTGATTAGACGCTACTACCTGCTGGTTTGGTTATGTATTGTATAGGGAACTTGCTGATTTCCCTATATGTGCCATCAAGATGGTCCTTCGACAAGGAAGATCGTCAACGTCGGAACGGTATTGTACATCTAGATCCTGGAGAAAGCATGATGTAAAGACTAACTTTATATGAACATGAGACCGTGCTATAGCCTCTCCTTCCCTATCCCTCCCGGCATACTGTCGACTAACATTTCGGCCTTGGACGAAATTCTTGCCTTCCTCTGCACTTATCTTCCCAGTCCAGTCCAGCCTAGCATGGCTTCCGCTCTCTCCTAAGAAGCTCTCTCCTGAACGCTCTCTCCTGAAATTTTATCTCCTTTCCCTTCCTTTCGCTCGCTTGGATTACACTCTGCTCGCAGCACCGAGTATCAAAGTTGGTTCGCTGCACACATTCAAAAGTAGAGCGCGGCAATGACAGAAGGACGAGGGCGAATACACGACTTGAAGCCTGAACGTGAACCAAGATATCCGTGAGTGCTCATACAGATTACTACCGCCTAACATAAATTAAGGAATTGACGCCATCATCGTTAGGGACCTCTCCTCCCTGTGAATGGTTTGATCCAGTTTGAGCGGCTGAGCTGTCATCGCATGTATCACGGTGATCTACGATCTTATTAATTAAGACTGCATACATGCGCAATCTGATAGTAACTGTAAGGGACTTGTTCTGCGATAATCGCTCACCACTGTCAGCGCTGCGCTGATGCCAATTGTTGACTAATCGAAGCATCTTATACTATTATTGACCTTAAGAAGGTGGATTCGGATGTAGTTGCGCTTCGAATGAGGGACTTGTATCTCACTGATTCACTATTTCTATTACTTTTCTACTGGGCTTGTCCTATCTTTTGGAAATGTGGTGGTTGTCCATCCTTCGTTACCTATGGTCTGTTCCAAACATGCTCCACTAGTCTTAGCTTCGTTGACGGCTCCCTGTTGGTCCTTGGTTGCCCGAACTTTGAAGCAACTCCGAGATGGTCCGAAAAACCATGAGAACTCAGGACTTAACGTAAAGAAGTCCTTATAAATGTATCGTATTGTGGATTGACGACCTATTTCTGATGAGTATCAATGTGAGAGCTTGTCTATGGGCGGTACCAAAAACGTTCCATCGACTGATGGATCAAATTGGTAACCAGTTGAAACACCCCTCGTTCTGTTTTTCTCCGATGAGCTTTCATGCAAGAGCTATATGGGTCAGTGGTGTCGGCCGGGATGGGAGTGGTGGAAACCTGGTTGTCAGTGCGCAGGGAGGCGTTGAAGAGTGTTCCGTTGGTGTCGATGTTGGAGGAAGATATGGGCTGCTTCGACGGCTTCTGGGGTCTTCTTCCCCTTCTTTGACGGCTTCGTGACGAACCTGGCAACGACGTAGATCTATTGGAAAGTTTTTTGAGGAGACGCACCCATTTCTGATCCCAGCTTCCGACACTCAATCTCACTTCGTTAAGACGACAACATGGGGATTTCACGGATGAAATTATAGTGTGTTCGATAGGCTGAGGCAAACATCCAACGTGTGAAATCTGATGGTCAGCGCTTTTTGCGTAGAATACTGATGAATCATTAACATCCCAACAGTCAATTTACTTAATGTAATTGTGTTGGCACCTCAGTTGGATTGTCGTTTCATCTCAGCCGGCAAGCACATGGTCAGGAGACGGTATTAGTCTATTGCTGTCATCCTGAATGGTCTATTATAGTACCATTGTATTATACATAAAGGTCCAACGTGCTGTCTAAGAAACCTCATCTCCACAAGACTCCATCCGTTCTTCACTGGCATCTATCCCTTAATTATTCCTCGAGAACCTATCAATGCCATTTGAGCAACGGGAAATCATTCGCAATGTAGGCTTAAACCTCCTTCTATGGAGTATAACTGCATTTTCAACAATATTAATATGTAGCGGTGTGTTGGCTTAACTCTTCCTTATCATGGTATCTTTCATCATTGTGCATATCTCATGTGGAACCTATATTTCAGGAATATTCATACCGATCTTCATCATGGTCATCTACTCTTATATCAGGTACAGCAGAACCATTTGTCAATCCCTTAACCTTGAACATAATCTTCCTTCCATCAGGCAACATGGGCAAAATGCCTACTCACAAGCAGGATTAATAATATCTGTGGTTGGCTTAATAGCAACAATAGGTTGCATTGTTGCGACATTAGAACAACAACTAGTCGTGTTAGATCTTTTTGAAATTCACGCTGCCTCCTTGGAGGAGCGAGCTGCTGTTATCAACAAAAGACTTCTTCCATTTGACATCGCATTCAAATGGTTTTTTAATCTTCCCGTGAGTTCACTCGTTCCACAAATGTAGCGACCCCTGATTGTTTATATAGCCTGTTTTGAATGATACCTTCATCATATGGCGTGCCTGGACCATCTTTGAGAGGCGTCGGTGGGGATTGTATTTGTCCATCGGACTCTGCGTGTCTTCCATGGGTATTTTGTCTTAATTACAGCTTGCTCCTCCTGCTAATATCTTGGTGTAGGAGTTACATTGGGGTTTCTGATTTTCGGATCTACTACTCTTGGAGTTGAAGCATTTGCACATCCGGGGGCTGTGTCTTTCGCGTTCTCGGGTTCCCAGTTCCTGTCCTTCGCCACAAACCTTGTTGCGACATCATTCATCGGATGGACCTTATGGTGAGATCTCAAAGTCTATACTATACATACATCTACATTGGCATAACGGTTACTAATTCCACATATCGCAGGGGGCATCTGAAATTTCTACGGAAAAATATTGATAGTAGACATCAACGAATGTTTCGGTCATGGACTATCCTCCTTCTCCTTGTTGATTCCGGAACTGTGTATGGATTTTTCCAGGTAGGCTAGATTGATTGATCATAGGCCATACAAAAGCACCAACACACTGGTGTCACAGCTCGTCCAATGTGTCTTGCTATTCGTCAATGATAACGAATTTGCGATTCAAATCGCATATGGTGTCTTCTTATACATTTTTTACCTCGTTTCGGTGGGCTATCCTTTTGTTTCTCATTTTATATGTCCCTAAGTCAATATGCAGATCGCATATCCTACATTGACAATCTTTCTTATACGTGGGCCATGTTCAGTTGTAGGGGTACATCAATCTGTGGGGGAAGTGCGGGTTTTTCAAGAGTTTAGCCGAGGAGAGTGCTGATAAACTTGTCCACTGTCTGCTGGATGAGACAATACTAGAATTCGCTGCTCTTACCAGCAAATCGCTCCTATCAAGCTCCAGTTCTCCACGACAGAAGTCATGAAGCAAGCTCATACCAAGCTACCAGCAACAGACGTATCCCTACTTAAAACCCTTCTAGAATAGTCCGTCATAATATGGTGCAATACAATACCGAATGCCCAGGAAATCCTGCGGTACATACAGCTCTTCCAACAAACAACTCAGATAAGGTAGATAGATACACCTACCAATCGAGCTCGTCTAATTTCCTGAGACTCGTCGTTCCGACAACCACACAGTAACGCCCTCCATCGAAAGAGACCACTACTAAGCCCTTTCTTGTGCGTGAATTTCTTTGACGCTTTCAACGCATCTCAGTTGAGGAGCTATTGAGGACGTCATTGTCAACGTACCATTTCAGAAGATCAGGTGTTCTGCTCAGCTTTGCAGCATTCTATGATGAACCCGGCGAGGCATAGTGAGGAACCGAAGGAAGGAAGAAATGAAGGAAGAAGTAGGACGTACCGATCCGTTTCCCTGCCCTTTGTCTGTTCTTTTAAGGGACGTTTGAGGAGCCCGTGATAGCTACGTCTATTAGTGTGTATTAGTATCAAATAGCTGACAAAGAGAGAAGATGAAGGGGAAAAGAAAGTGATAACGAACCTCGAGCATAGGAATATTTTCCTCTCCTCTTGACGGTACAACAAACTATGGTGGATCTGCATTGATATAAAAGGCGTAAGGTTGTGCATAGTCTATTTCATCTGTTGTCAGCACACAGAAGCAGTGGGGTTATGCATACTTTGCATTTGGCAGACTAGGTGAATGGAAAGGGAAACCTCAGGGGGAAGGAGGAGAGAGGGTAAAGTGCATTGATAAAGTGTGACACAAGCTCATGCCGATGTAGTACAGGTCTCCTACGTTGACAATGTCGTGGAGGGCTTGCATCTGCTAGAAAATGGGTGCTGCATCATGAGAAGTTCATAATCAAATCGGTGGCCTTTATCGTGAGGAGATCAATGTATGCATGGAATGGAACGCATTAGAGGCACACACATTGTAAGGGCGTCGATACAATCGACCCCAAGACAGCCTAGACTGGCTTTGAAGAAATCGAACATATGCGTTGTATGTTTCATGAAAATGGAGATGAAGGAGTGCAGCGAAGGAGACGAACTT
Source organism: Termitomyces sp. Mi166#008 (assembly GCA_018857285.1). Classification (NCBI taxonomy): domain Eukaryota; kingdom Fungi; phylum Basidiomycota; class Agaricomycetes; order Agaricales; family Lyophyllaceae; genus Termitomyces; species Termitomyces sp. Mi166#008. The sequence continues at coordinate 15,697 of JABAKA010016091.1, read as the reverse complement.
TGCAACTTAACCCATGCTGGTATACCCAAGTTCATTTGTATTCTCGCCTGAAGTAGTGAAGCTAGTTCCATATTCCTCTGACAGCGACGGACCCCACACACCTTCATGGGAACTTTAGCTGTCAGATGACGTTCCATATCGTCGCAAGATTCATGAGTTTATCCCTTGATTTGAGAAAAGAGACCAGTGAACAAGAGAGTACAAACGTGAATTTGATGTGCTCGATTGCCTCCTCCCAAGTTCTTGTCTATAACCCACTTCTACCACCCCACATAGTCATACTGTTCTGTACCGAGGATGAGCCTTGAATATCGGCATTTAACTAGATCCTTGCACTTAGAATAAAGAGTGCACCGCAGGAAATCCTTGACTTGCATGTCGCTACCGGCATGATGGGTGGAAGGAAGAGCAATCGGGGTATTTTTGCGGTATATCCTAGTAACATAACGTGAGGTCTAGAATGGATACCGCAGACTTTGGGTGCGTGTTAATGCTGTTATCGCTGTCGGATCCAGCAGTGGACTCTTAGTTGATCACTGATAAGATCAATTCAAATTTTGTCATTTGTCGACATCAACAAACTTCAGACTGGAACAAAGTACCTGAACGACAGCGCGGAACCATTGAAGACGACACAAACCATCCTATCAAGGCCTGTTTTTGAAATGACCTCTGATTCTCCTGTCGCTCTGTTTATATGATTCATCTCGGAACGAGTCAATTCTTCCACCATCTGAACCTAGCTCGGACTCTACTTGAACGGCTTCAGCAAGGCGCTCGTGAACAAAGTCAGGATTCTGCTGGAGGAGGTTTGGAAGCTTCGAGATGAGCGTAGAGCTCTGCAGTAGTACCCTATACATTCCTCAAATGGCTCAGTGACAAATCACCAGTTCCTCATCAACAACTCCGGCTCTGCTGTGCTTGGCGGAAAGGGTGCGTGGGTCGCGTTGGATTTTGGTGTCGAGGTATGTGTCGTATGCTCTCCTGCTCTGCCCTTGCTAATTTGTGCAACGTCACCCCAGGTCGTCGGCCTCATTTCGTTCAATATCAACGCCATCAACACCACCACTCCCACCACCACCACCACCACCTCGCTCTCCCTCTCATTCACCGAATCGCCCTTCTTCATACGCCCCACCGCATCCGACGACTCCTCTTTCCCCTCCGCCAACACGACGTACGACACCATCCTCCGTGTCCCTAGTTAAGCCAGGGTACTGGACGCAGCCCGCGTCCTCGCTCCATGGGGGTTTTCGGTTCCTCACGATTGTGTTAAATTCAGCGGAGGTGGAGGCGACGATCTTGATCTCGAATGTGTTATGCGCGATCTCTTCATGCCGCATGTGGATGATCTGAGAGCGTACACTGCGTACTTTTATACGCTCGATCTGGTGTTTGATGATATGGGCTTTTTGACCACAGGTCCTCGTCCATTTCTCAGCAGTCGAACGGCCAGTGCTGATGATGGTTTCTTGGGATTCAGTCTGGTATGCAGGCTCATATGCTGTCCAAACAAACACGGTCCCGGCGGACACGGGACGGATGGTGCCGTTTGCTCATGCTGGGAATAAGTCCACGAATACGATGCAGGTTCAAGAGCTCATGATAGGCTCACGTAGCTTGGGCGAACAATGCGACTTTTGGTGTAGCAGGCCCAATCATCGTCGACGGCGCAAAACGCGACTGGTACGTTCTCCCTTACCTCTCATGAAAAAGTTCTCCAACGCGTCCGCAGGGCTGTTTGGCCAGGTAAGCTCTTCTAGCTCCTCCAATATCCCTAGTTGAGGTTGAGCCATGTGTGATTGACGATTTCTGACTAGGCGACATGGGTATCGCAGTCCTGACCTAATTCGTGTCAACGAACGACCTCCTACCCACGCGCAACGCCTTGTCTACCATGTTCGCCGCGATCAATCCACGAACCGGTGCCCTCCCCGAGTCTGGGCCACCCCTCAGCCAGATGGGGTCCGACACGTACTATATGTGAACCTTGATCGGGACGTGTGAGTCTCTGCTTGCCCCCTCATTCTCCAGCTCAGTTGGACTCGAGACTCACTTGAAAATGTTCAGACAACTATTTCCTGTTTTCGAGTGATACAGCCTGGCTTGAGAACGTCTGGACGAACTACACAAGAGCCGTCGGGTTCCTGGAGAACAAGGTTAATGCGACGACGAGTCTTATTGATATCACGGGACTGCGGAACTGGGCGCGGCTCAGGGGCAGGGTACAACGCTGAGGGTAACGCGATATACTACAAGGCACGTCCACTTTTTACCACCTTCCAACCTCCTCGTTTAACCTCTGACAATCGCCCGCTTGGCAGGTCATCACAACTGCCTCATTCCTCGTCAACTACCTCAGCACAACTCCATTCCTACCTCAGCACAACTCCACTCGCCTCTCGCTGGTCCGCCAACCCTGCCGCCCTCAAATCCTCATTCAACGACGTCTTCTGGCTCGACGACGCGAGAGGATGTACCGGGACAACCAATCCACAACTTTATGCCCACAGGACGGCAACTCCTTCGCCATGTTGTTCGATCTCACGACGTCTAAAGAGCAGGCGGGTAGAGTTAGCGAGGGCCTCGAGGGGAACCAGGGCGAGTTGCCAGGGACGGTTAGTCCGTTTATAAGTGGGTTTGAGCTTTTGAGTCGGGGAACGGTGCGAGGGCGATGGATCTCTTGAGACGGACGTGGGGGTAGATGCTGTACACCAACCTCTCGGTGTAAAGCATGCTTGAGGGGTTCGTAGGGTTTTGCCTCCGTCCCTGTGTAATCCTCCCTCCCGATAGCTACCGCTCTACCGACAGATACAACAACGACCCATCTTACACCTCGCATGCGCACGGGTGGTCCTCGGGCCCCATGTCCGCGCTTACATTTCACGTGCTTGGGCTTCGGGTCACGTCGCCACAGGGGAAGACTTGGTCTCTCTCCCTGCACCTTGGAGAATCGTTGAGTGGTGCGGAGGGCAGGTTCGAGACGCCGCTTGGGTCGTTCGGCGTTAGGTGGACCTTGTCTGCGGGTACTTCAAGTTCAGGTGCAGACCTCCAGCAACGTCAGGTGTGTTCAAGGTCCCAGGTGGAATGGGTGGGACGCTTGAAATTGAGGGTGTGGAGATGGGTGGAGTTGCAGATTGAGTTGGTTGGAGGGAGTGTGGTTGTGCTGCCGGCGAATAGTTAGGTTAGGTAGGTGTTGTGTGTTATCTCGTCGGTTTTGAGAATTAACAATGACTTTTTTGTTGCGAAGGTGTTGATCCTACTAACCCTACTCAGGGGGTAATGCAGAAATTGCATCAATTTTCCAGCTTGCGTTTCGATGCTTGCATCTCGACCGGATCGGTCTGATGGTGCGGACCTGCTCTCTGATACCTTTATTGTCGGAGTCGATTAATCATGTGTCCACTGTAGGGGTTAGTGGTACACAGTACTCGCAGCGCTCTCCAAGATAATGATGTGCACAAGCAAAAACGTAGGTCATAACCTGGAAGATCATGTGTGTGCTCAAAAGGAGAGCATGCATAAGGTTAACGAAGGTTTTTGGTGCGTGTAGAACTATGGATGAGGATATGTGTTAACATAGAACCATCTCACGTTTTCCTTCCGACTCTGCATCATTCCCCGCGTGAATTTGTGCTGTTGTAGATGAGACGATGGTTTCCTATCGAAAAGTCAGGGTCTGTACAAGCAATCATAACGTGATGGCCGTACCAGAGTCCTGTCTTTCCAAGGACTTTGCTGTGAAACCCTGTTTCTTGTCTGGTAAGATTGTTATTGTTCCTCTCCGCTCGATGGACGCTTTTTTCTGATGACTCGGACAGAACATCAGGTCACTCTCACCAAGATACTGGAGATGTGATGACGGACTCACTAATTCCTTTTCTCTCTCTGCACGATCGGAACTGTCGCTTAAATTGGTCGAAGAAATCACCTTGGTAATACGTTCGAAAACACGACTGTTGGTCACGATGGGTAGAAGGCGATGAATGCGAAACATGCGGACTTTGTAATAACGGCAGATTGTCCGCATGTTATAAGTATTTCTTGACCAGAGAGTACTGCAGTTTGAGAAGACTACCGGATATGGATGATGATTATCTACATATGGTTTGATGTCAGTAAGAGATGTGGCACACGGCGGTGTTTTTGAGCATAGGGAAATATGTTATGATGTTACCACGTAATATGTTTCACCTCTCATTGAGAGGTCACTGGTATCTATGAAGGAAATCAGGTGGGTTGATGGCAATGACCAGGAGCGTTGACCAATCATATTACACTGATTTGCGCTGTCAATAGTAAACTTGCAACGGCAATTGCAAAAAAATTCACACGAGTATGATTAAAGAGAATGCAGGGTCATCTTACCTTGGGGAGAAGAACTCGAATGTCAAGTAGTTACCGTGCACATATTCGAGATCTCGATATTCTCCAGGAGCGCCCTACCCGATCTAGAACATTTGGGTGGTCCATAGTGCGAACTTCTTAAACAAGGACCCACAAACATCTAGAACTCTCGGCGACAATCATGTTATTGAGCTAGCTTTGCCATCGTTCCGTATAGATTCAGGAGAGCCCACTACAGGCTGCAAGCAACAAGAATGCGACTAACGATATATAGTTGCCATTATAGGAATCGAGATGAGCGGTGTAGGAGCAAATCCGAGGCGTTCGTGAGTTCCAAAATTTAATGTTCGGGAGACTTCTTGAGGTTAGCCATATATAGATAGAACTGATGGAAGTCGGTCACTGAACTTGTGTTGGATCTCCCGACACGGAGAGGGGAAGAATGCCGTGATTTTCAGGACAATAATGGCACTAGGACATGAAAATATTCTTGAGCCTAGTCAGACAGCCGCAAATATATCACAGTCCCTCAGAACGAGATTCTCACAAGTTCAACACTTCCATTGCCATGTATAGAGAGAATAAAAAATCGGGAGAATTTCGTAGTGAGGGTACATATCATGTCATGGATCGGGGTTGCTACATCGGATGTGTTATTGGCAAAGGCATAGCAAAGAAGTCTGCGAGGTCAGAAACAATGTGCTCGGTCACCCAGTCTGACCAAAACATATAAAGCATATATTGAAGGGTTAATTCACAGAATTCGCTGGACTTGAAATCATGCCGGAATTGGAGAGGTCGTTGACTATAGTTTTGACACGAGGAGAGCCACTGATGTAGAAGTAGAATTCTATATTATTGGGGAGTTAGAGAACATGTACGCCAAAGAAGTCATTTTTAACAAAGCCATTGTGCAGGTCAAGGTGTGTCAATTCCACAGGACGCACTGAGCAGCATTTAATTTCTCTGCTTCAATTAAGAGCTAAGCGAAACAAGCTGAGCTAGATTAAGATGCTTGGACTGAGTATGTAGCAAGGGTTGGAGAACACGGCCAAAAAAAAAAAAAAAAAAGACCAGGGCCGTGATCGCATTTGATTAGATTAGATTCACATCACCGTGTTCCTGGCCTGGTTTATCCTCTTCTCTTGCGTTTTCGTCGTGATCCTCCATGCCGTCTTCAGCACCCCATGGCTGTATGCATCTTTCATTGTTTCCCTCCCATGCTAATGTTACGCTCACCCACCGAGGAATGTGGAAGCTGGTCTTCAAGATGTTCGCCAACGCCGACAGCGACCTCACTTGATGCTCTGTATGCGCCTTCTCGAGCTTTGTTTGCCGACGCTAGTTCAGCCTCTTGTGGGAGCAGATGACGCAGAGACAAGTTCGTTCTCCGCTTTCCGTGAACCGGATCTGACCATACCCCATTGACTCGACTTCTGACCAAGCAGGCCTCTCCTCCACGCCCCATCGATCTCGACTTTGGCATCGGCTCAAAATCCTCCCAGCCGTATCCCCTAACATATCCACAGGTCCGTTTTCCGCTCTCCATTTTCCTCTGACGTTCCAGTGCTCCGAGCTAAACGTTCTCTCTAGAATGAACGTGAAGCTGGATCTAACACGTACCCCACTGACTCCCGCTCCAAGCGTCCATAGCCCACAGACCGGTTCCAATCACCCCTTTCTCTCCATCCACCGCATACCAACCTCAACTTCAGTTCAAGACTCATATATGTACACATACTCTAACCAACATTCTGATCTGAGCAGAACGACGGACCTGATCAACTGCACTGGGCTCGCATAGGACTGGACAGAGCTGAGCGGCGCTTAAGAGGTTGGGCTTTTGGAGGTTATCCGCTAGGATTCCAAAGGGCAAGCAGGAAAACGAAGGAGAGGACACGGTGCCTGTTACTGCTAAACGCAAGGTACATCGTCCCGTTGAAGATCTATAACAATTGTCAACGCGCACACAGAACAAGAAAAATGAGAAAAAGGCTGGCATTCCGGACACGTCACCGCCAAAGAATGAGAAAAAAGCTGGAAGGGAAACGATGAGTTCAAAGAGACGCTTGCCGAACTATCTCGATACTCCACCTCCGCATCCACGAGTTCCTGGACCCCGCGCCCAACCCCTAACACCCCCAACACCCTCCTCACCGTCTCCCTCCCACATCTCAACCCCACAGCCGAATTGCGCAAATTCTTCAGCTCCCAAGTTGTCTTGTCATCCCTCCTCTATTTCTGCCACCGCCCTCACCTCTCAGCACCTACGACGTGCCACAATCAGAAATCTAATCTCGCAAGACCGCAGCCGGGGTGGTGGAGCGCGAATCAGAAGGGAGGGGTTGTCAATTTGGGGCATTGGATCCTGCAGAGGTGGGGGAGCTGGAGGGGGGGAGGGGGTGGGAGGTGGTGGATCGGAGGGAGGGGAAGGGTGAGGAGAGGTGGTGGACGGTGGAGTATAGTCAGCGGTATAAGAGCACGACAAAGTTGTTTATTTAGGTGTTTTATTTCTTTTCATCGTATCCGTCCATGTGCTAATTGAATTGTATACCTACAGACCCCGATGCTTTGTGGGAAGTCCAACGCAAACTCCCATGGCACGCTGGTATCCTCCAACTAGCTGAGGTCTACCGTCATTGTGAGGATACCTATATTTTTCTCCCACTTTACCCAATAAATAACTATGCGTAGAATATGCACAAGCCGTCGACTTTGTCGACCGCGCTACGAACATGTCTTTATTGGCGCGTTCACGTTCACGACCGGGACAAACGACCGTGTCGAAAACTGGCCCTTTTTTCTCGCTATACATCGACAAATCACGTACGTCCCTTTCCCAACACTCCAGCATCTCAAAGGCTCACCAACGTTCCCTCCCTCCCACACAGCGACCTCCAGCGCCGTGGATGTTCCTGCACCGCCTTTGAGTTCTCCAAGCTCCTCTACGCGCTCGATCCACAAGCCGATCTGCATGATGCACTGTTCCATCTTGACCTGTTGGCGGTGAAGAGCGGGATGGGGAAGTGGTTGGTTAAGGGGTTTGAGTATCTTGAGGGGTTGGGGGTGGGGCGGGGGCTGGGAAAGAGACAGGGAAAGAGCAGGAGGGAGGAGGGTGGGGTGTAGGAATGGGAGGAAAGCAGACGGAGGAGAGAAAGGTCAGGATGGATCCGAGCTTGTTGCCTGGGTCATCTATGCAACATTGTTGACGGACCTTTTATTCGCGTATATTGGAGCCACGCGACGATGGACAGGTGTCGGTTTTATGCTATCATAATCTGATGGTTTCAAACAAACGAGATGTCTTTAAGGTTATGACGTCTGGCCAATCAGCTTCGGCACTGGGTGTATGTTCTCTGTTCGGATTTGGAGTTCATTCAGAACGAATGCGTCCTCAACTTATACATTGACCAATGCTAAGTTTCTTAATGTCAACATCGCAGAAAAAACTTATCAATGTGTTCACCGGCGACCGATGTTCCAGCAATGAGTATGTACATTGTATTTCCAGTCGATTTAGCCGAGGCTGACTTGATGTGCCAAGACGAATACATACTGACATATATGTACACAGTGACGAAACTTGTGGGTGTCCGTTGACACGTATCGGTGTCAATAACGATGCATCACCGAGATTGATATTTTTCTCAACATGGTCTTGTTCTACGAATGGAATTGTTTTCACTTCTTTCCGCTCAACTTCCCTCAGGTTAAAAGCCCACTCGGGTCCTATAAAATCCCTTCGTCCATCCGCCTTCTTGTTAAGTTGTCTTGATACTTTTTTCCCAACGCTCTTTTCCATATTATCCAGCCAGAACTATCCCCTGATCATAATTCCCATTGATGCTGACTTCGGCGGACGTTTATGTGATTAAGATGCATGGCTATAGCGTCTTGTCTGGCATAACTAGAACTGTTACTGAAACCTTTTTATACGGTGGGGAACTTTGGGTATTACTCCTACATTTAAGCTCACAATTCAACAAAAGGAGCCTTTGTCATACTCTTCTCTGTTACACTCACGACTCTGATGTACGTTACTACACGATGCTGCCGGTTTCTTCCATTTTCTGATGCTTCTCGCCTAGTCAACGAGGCTTCAAATCAGTACCATCGATCATTACCTCCTCTGCAATAGTCATCAACTTCATCCTTGTCTCGACCTGTTGGGCCTTTAATCTGGCTCTTTTCATCAGTGATGTTAGATATTATCTCATGGACCAGACCGCCACGACTTTCACAACGGCAGACCGCAGCCAGGAAATCTGGCGTTATGGTATTGCTCAGGCGGCTTTACAGCAGCTTATGGTACGCCATTACCGGTCCTAGAATTTCATCCATTGAATGTCATTCTAGCTGACATTGAGTGATCTCATTGTAATTTGGAGGGCATGGGTCATCGTTCGAAGACCGTGGATAATGGGAGCCCCCATTCTCCTGCTCGTCGCAAGCACTGGTAAGCATTGAATTGTAGCGGTGAGTTCGACATACTGACCACGTTATCACTTCCAGCTTGCGGCTTTGCATACATAGTGATCCTATCATCAAATTTTCGATGGTACATAGTGGACATAAACCTACATTTGAGCCTCGTCAGCGTTATGATAGACGCTTCGTTAGCCTTGTCGTTCCTGACCAACGCTTTTGCCACTCTTCTGATAATTCATACTCTATGGTCCGTCCACCATCTCTTCTATGATGCACCGCCGTTAAGTATTCCTTGGTTAGGTTGCACTTGCGATCTCGAAAGGAACTTGGGCTCCACAAGCCTTCCAATGCGCTTAAAAGTCTCGTCATCATCGTTGATACTGGTGTCGCTTTCCTCTTACTTCAGGTATATCGAATTTCTTCCAAACTAGGGACGAAATGACCTCGACTGACCCTAGAGCCATAGGGGCTGAATATTATAGTCAATTTTCTTCCTTTCGACCACTATTCAGCCTTGGACTTCTTTCAGACTGCTATCTCTGGCTCATATAGATTATTAACTGTGAGTCTGACGCCTGCTTGTACTTTGACGTCTAGTCACTGACCTTTTCTCGTCATAACACTTGTGATAACAGGGAATGTATCCAGCAATTGTCGTCTATCTTGTCAACCAGCAGAGTTCTCTTGTTGAAGTCTTCGCGCTTAGCGATCCTAACGGCAACAGGACACCCCAGGTGCCCTTCGACCGCACAATCACCATCGGTCCTCTTGTATTTGCACGCTCAGATCCAACTGCCAACACCAATGCCACTTCGCTAACGGTCATATCGGACATGGATTTCAGAGACATTGACGAAGATACCGACAAAAGTGGTGCTATCAGTCCCGTCGACTGCATGCGAAAGAAGGCTCAGGAGATGGTATAAGTCATCAATGTAGGCATCCAAGTAGCTCTTATCTTTATTGTATGTGGAAGTCCTCATTTCAACGAGCAGTATGGCCTCATCTTGTGGTTTGTGAGTCATATCGGCACAACACACGCCCATCAAGGATATCTGGGACGTGCACGACCAAGTTGCGAGTGCGCATCATCGTTTTATGAAGTCAGATGACGATGGCCATGAGCTGTGTTGCTGTTCAAAGATGGCTGGTCGATAGATATCAATAGCTCTGCTGATCCAATGCAATAGGCCCGTCCCAGAAAGAGCAAACATAAAAAAACTCGCTACGGAAGCTTGGCTCCGATTTCGGCGACTGCGAAGTTGAACCAAGACTTTCATGCGTTCTGCATCATTTCCAACGAGGATTATGAGCGGTTGTTAAGTTATCATTGACTTGAAGAACAAAAACCGGAAGTTTTCTTGAGGACTTTTGGTGTTTTTTTTTTTGGCCTTTTCAAGGCTTGTGACTCTCCTGCGTCTGCTTCGGTAAGGGGAGCAATAATCTAAATCTGAAATTGTCTCCAGCATTTTAAGGCATGGTATTCCAGCTATATATGCTCGAGTAGCTTTCGCAAAGCTCAAATCAGGGATGACAGGAGATAAAGATAGGAACGATGGGCAGACCATGGATGTAGTATGAATGCAAAGAGTTGATGTGATAGCTCACAGTAGCAAGTGCTATTGAGCCATGAACCCACCGTTGGTGGTCATGATGAACAGTCAAAGGAACTTGAAAGTATCACCGTCGACATTTACATCGTGATCACTCGGTTTAACCTTTGTTCTTACCTCTTTTCTTCGCTTATCATGCAGGCGCATTTTCTTTTGAGGCGGCTTGATGTTCTGTGTCTCGCGATGTACGACTGAAGGCCTGTGGTTCATGTGTGTTACCTTCGGAATTTTGTAGACTTGGTATTAACATATACGGTGAGCAGTATCCCCCTCTTTTGATTCACTGTGAATTGGCCGATCTGATTCATCTCTCCTGATCCATCGCACTCATTTATCTACTTTCAGGCCACCTTTGTTCATTTGTGGCTGAATGAGGTGTCTAATTCCTCTATTCTTATTGACATATCAAAAGGTTGAAGGCTGAAAAGTGACCTGTATTAAATTCTCAGTATCATGTGGAGATCAAGTACATTGTCTGTCGTCCCGGAGCTTACGATCCTACCCGCGCACAATCGAAGATCTTCAATGAAATCATTTCACTCCGACTCGTGGTGCGTGAATGACCGGACTTTCGTGGTGTTTTTGTCAAAAGCTTTGAATTCTTTTCTTTTGAAAATTGATTATCCCTACATAATTCCGAATGGGACGCCTGTCTAATTACATCTCGCCTTTTTCATTGGACTAGATGCTTCCGTGCGTTATTCATCTTCTTACAAGCTATTTACGGAAACTTACGCCTTCATACGATGAACATCTTGGCTTAGTTTAGGCATCAGCACCCCTCCGCTGTTGAACGTCGAATCATGTGAGACACTATGGATGTTTTCTGACGTATCTGACGGGTTACAGTTAGGCTTAGGTGTCAATTGACTAGCTGTTCAAGGCAGTGTATAATTCTCCTATGTGGATGTGTATTTCTGAACTTGTCATTCCGTCTTCTCTTCAAGCAGATGGGCTGATCAATTTACATATACACATTGCCGAGACTACTTTCTAACACTACCCTTCATGCTTCTCACGAGCAGCTCATTTAGTGTCGATTATTAATCTTTTATATGCTTCGTGACCCACTTGAAGCATTTCAGAGGATATCATTGCCATGTGTTAAGACGTGAAGTGACTTCAATTCTCATTCGATCCAAATTTTCATGTCATCACGCTTCACTCTCTTGGTTCAGGGGGAGACTCATGACAGATTTGTCTACAATAGCACACATGCATTCCAGCACGTCTCCTAAGCTCCAGTTCCTCAGCCACCTATTCGATACGGCCCCAAAATCAGTACGTTTGTTCCAATTGGACTCACCTCAATACCGTTATCTCCCGAGCGAGTTCCCATGGAGCCCCATTACAGAAAATGAATTGTGAACTCTCTCATCCTTTACTTGACTGTCAGAATCAGGGAAGCTCGTGTTGCTTGCCACCTGTGTGTGGGGGGCTTGGAGCCGTTTAGGAAGGGGCCCGACAGCTTCGTAGTACTGAAGGAGAAGGTCTGGTTCACATCAGCTTCATTATACTCTTCCAAATTCGAAAAAAAACAAGCAGAAAAGAAAGAAAAGAAAACGTACATCACGACAGCATTCACAGTCCCCCGCATCCATCCATTTCCTGTCCTTTTGCCCCCTCACAACCTCGTCATACTGATAATCCAACCCCCTGTTCCGGGTGGGGTTGATCTCGAATTGGGCATTGATGATGTCTTTGGGCCTATCAGAGAATGAATTGTGAGCATAGGAAGAGGAAGAGGTGAAGGAGAAAGGGGAAAGGAGAAGGAGGCTTACGCAGTGGCATTTTTACCATACCGCCCATGGCCTTGATACACCGAGTGGTCTTCAATATGCTTTTGAGCCATCAAAGGAGGATCAACAGGTGTTGACGAAGGCGCATCTACATCCACATCTGTGTCTAGATTTCTCTCCTTACCTTTCCCTTTCCCTTCCTCCTTCCCTGCCACCTAAGGGCGTAAAGAAGTGAATAAGCAACACCTACCAGCAGTTTTTACTCAACCTCACCACCAAAAGTGGACAAGCCATCATATATTGTGCTCTCTAACAAACAATGCATTGAAGTTACCAAAGCCACCTATCAAGACTGTAGGCTTTAGAAATAGTTTCACCAATGTCAGTAGAAGTTCACCAGCCATCAGGAATGGTACACCACTTTTAACAAGCTTTTTTCTGCCAAAGACATAGTTCTTCATGGAAAGGTGCAAAACTTTTACTAAAATTGCTACTACATTAAATGGAACAATTTCTCAAATTATTGCAACAGCAACATGGTCAAGGCAATCAGGAAGGAGTTTTGTGTAAAGTTTAATGACCTATATTGAATACTAGCTGTCAAGTCAGACTGTATTTAGTGCATACAACAGGATGCAATGCACTATAATCAGTCAAACAATGTTAATATCCTTTCTCCACAGATTATTCTTAATCTAAAGTTCCATTGTAATTCTACAGTTTTATTAACTGGTTGTAGTTTATACTTAAGTATTTAATATTGATAAAATACATGTATTTTATTTTATGCTGTTGCGATTTATAACTTACTCTTTCACTTGACATTTGACATGACTTGCATGTCACATGCATTGTTTTTCTCTTTCCTGATCTCTCCATGTCTCTTTCTTTGTCCTTTGCTTTTTCTTTCTGT